>CM028701.1:48927825-49006045 GCA_016771965.1 Brassica carinata | reverse complement strand
CAATGTTCCTCTGTCTCCTTTTCCTCTTACCTCTTTTCTTAATCTTCTTGAAAAATCTCAAATCTTCGAAATGGAAGCTGCCTCCGGGACCAAAGAAGCTTCCGATCATCGGAAACTTACACCAACTCCATGACTTACCTCCCAGGAACCTCTCCCAAACTTACGGACCAGTGATGCTTATGCGTTTTGGCTTCGTTCCCGTGGTGGTGATCTCATCTAAAGAAGCAGCGGAGGAAGTACTCAAGATCCACGACCTAGACTGTTGTAGCCGACCAGAGACAGAAGGGACAAGAAAGATCTCTTACAACTTTAAAGACATCGGGTTCGCTCCTTATGGCGAAGAATGGAAGGCGATGCGAAAGCTCTCGGTGGTCGAGCTCTTCACCACAAAAAAGTTTCACTCTTTTAGGTATATAAGAGAGGAAGAGAATGACTTGTTGGTCAAGAAACTGATGGACTCTGCTTCAAAGCGATCTCTGGTAAGTCTGAAGAGAACCCTTCACGCATTAGTTGGAAGTATTGTATGTAGGATCGCGTTTGGGATAAATCTACATGAGTGTGAGTTCATAGATGAAGATAGCATCGTGGATCTTGTGCACAAGTCGGAGATACTCGAGATGACTTCTATGTTCTCTGACTTTTTCCCTGGAGGGATCGGTAGATTCATGGACTGGATCTCTGGTCAGAACAAGAGGCTGGATCATGTTTTCTCGGAGCTTGACACTTTCTTTCAGAACATTCTCAATGATCATCTTAAGCCTGTGAGAAGAGATGGAGAGAGGTATGGTATTATCAACGTGATGATCGATATGATGGAGCAAGAGAGAGATGGAGACTCGTTCAAGCTCACAACGGACCATCTGAAAGGAATGATCTCGGTAAAAACAAATTTCTTTTTTTATTTTAGTTTTGAGAAAGATTTGTCAAAGACTTGTGACTCACGGTATCTTTTATTACCAGGACATATTTATTGCAGGGGTTAGCACAAGCGCCTTCACAATGATATGGGCAATGACGGAACTAATCAGAAACCCTAGAGTGATGAAGAAAGTCCAAGACGAGATTCGGACAAACCTAGAAGACAATAAGGAGAGAATCACAGAACAAGATCTCTCAAAGCTCCATTACTTCAAGCTTGTGGTTAAAGAGGTATTCAGATTGCACCCAGCAGTTCCATTTTTGCTCCCAAGAGAGACAATATCCCAAGTCAAGATCCAAGGCTACGACATTCCCACCAAAACTCAGATCATGATCAATGTCTACGCGATTGCACGAGATCCAAAACTCTGGACAAACCCTGATGAGTTTAACCCTGACAGGTTTCTCGACAGTTCTGTAGATTACAAGGGATTGAACTTTGAGCTATTACCGTTTGGTTCTGGTCGGAGAATCTGTCCAGGGATGGCAATGGGAATCACACTTGTTGAATTAGGGTTGTTAAATTTACTTTACTTCTTCAATTGGGGATTGCCGGAAGAGGTAGAAGCTGAGAGGATCATCATTAAAGACAACGATATTGCTCTTGACCTCGTTCAAGTTACTCGCCACTGAAAATCTGATAATGTACTTTTCCTTTCTTGTGCAACACGTCTTGTCACACTAAGCTCCAACTTTCATCAGAAACATCTTTTAAGAACTGTGTTTAATGCTTTCGGCATGCACTTGTTGGTAGATTTGTACTTATGCTTTTATAAAAACTAGCAACTACCACAGTTATAAACATAATTCGGTTCGGTTTTAATCAATTAAAACATTCTGGTTTGGAGTTGGCTCGGTTCGGTTTAGTTTGTGAACTCTGCATTTTCTTACTTATTGCGTCTTCATGACACAGGAAACAATCTCCACAAGCCTAAAGATGATGTAAAACAAATAAGCGTTGTAAACATTTATAAATAGCTGTTTGTTATATGTAATTCAGGGGAACGAAGTCATAAACCAAGCACATTAGATTATAAACATCTGCATCCAAGATCTCACCTTAATTACCGTCTCTCTACTCTTGTGGAATATAAATCATAAAAACTCACTTAATTCTTAATATAGGAGTATCAACCCATCAGCAACAAACTCGGTTTCAGATTCTTTTTTTGCTTGTTACTTACGCTTTGGCTTTGGCTTCAGGTGCTTCCACAAGTTCATCAGATAAACCACACCTTCTTTGAGAGTAGCCTTTCTTCCCTCTTTGAAGTTCCAAAGCTCAGGCACTATGTACCTCCCACTTCCATTATACTCGTTCCTCTCCATCAGCGCTTGTGTCACAGCTTCAAACACTTCATCCCCCAGCTCTTTCTTCAGTTCCTTCAGCTTCTCATCCTCTTCATTCAACACCTCCTGCCAAAAAAAAAAATTGTATACAGTCTAAGAGCATTGTTTAAGAGAGAAGACAAGAAAAGAAGAGGTGTATTGTATTGTTGGTACCTTGTGGATTCCGTCTATTTGGATGACCTTAATCGGATGCCAAGCCGAGTCTCTCAAGTGGTTGTCCCACAAGGAACAGAGCGTTGCTGCTTCAACATCAGCTTCTTCAGCTGGATATCTCTCTTTAGCTAGTTTCTGGAACGGTTTCTCATCCAATGCTCCCATTCTCTTCACAGATATCTGACCACGTAATGTCAACTCTTGCATTGACTGCACAAAGCTTAACCATGGTTAGTATCATAACATCAAATGGAGAGAGGGAAGAGGGAGAGGGAGAGACTGTTGCTTACTCTGATCAAAGCCTTGCGAGCATCCTGAAGCTCATCGTTAGTGTAGCCATGTTTAACAACAAGAGCTTGATAGAGTGACTCTTGGTATTCTGATTCCTCTTCTTTCTCCTTTAGTTTTTCTTTAGTCTTTTCTATCTCTTCCTTCATATCAGGATCTTCCATGTGTCCCATCACCTGCAGCCCACCCCTCATTCTCTCTATCTCCAGCTCCCGTGCCAGCTCATCATCCAGTTTCTTCTCCAGCTTTTTGACTCTCTCACGTAACTCATCTTTCTCCCTCTGTAAAACAACACATCCAGCAAATCAAAACAGACACTGCAACTTCAACATTATCCATGCAATAAAAGATACCTGTTGCTGTTTAGCCAATCTCGTCATTTCTTCATCAGCTTTGTTTTGCTCTTCAGTAGCCATTAAGTTCTGACAAACAAATTAAAAGATTTCATCACAAATCATTGCGCAAACTTTTAACAAAAAAAAAAGGGATTGTACAAAGGATGTGAACGTTACCTTATGTTTTTGCCATTGAAGCTTTCGTCGCTCAGTTTTGTTCAGCGTTTGACATTTATCAAGATATCTCTCCCTCTCTTCAAACTCTTTCCTTTGAGCTTCCAGATGCTGAGCTGCCTTCTCATGTTCATTTTTCACACTCGCCAAATAATCACGCGCCTTTTGCTGCATGCTACTCATCTCTAAACATTGAAAAATTAGTTAAAAACAAATTAAGCTTCAGAATACTAATTTAATTTCATCAGTAAGTAAGAGAGAAAAAACATACTTTCATTATGAGCGTTGATCATATCATCCTTCTCTTTCATACTCCCCTGAAGCTCTGTACTGGTTTCTTTGTACTTGCTCTCTATCTCTTCAAGGTTGGTGCTTTTGGTCTCGAGTGTGTTTTCCAAGTTGGAGACAAGCGTGAATGCCCTTCTCTGTTGCTCTGCCTCTTTTCCAGAAACAGTCACCAAGTCCCCTTGCTTCCTGAGGTGGTCTCCAACTACAGTTCTCGAGTAGTAGTCCTCCCTTTTTGCTATCCACCCGTAAAGCTCTTCGCCACGATCACGTGCAGAATCATAGTCTCTCTTCCCACACTGATTGACTTCAAAGTGCTTCTCAAACATGGTTGCGTTTCTGTAAGCTTCCCAGTCTTTGCCAAAGTACACTATAGCAAAACCAGTAAAGCCAACTCGGCCGTTCCACAGTGGCTCTACTTTGTGGGGATTGAACCCTTTGCTAATAAATTCTTCCCTACTTTTGCTTCCACTCTCGCCAGCGAACTTGCCTGTTTTGTCATTATAAATTCTACTGATGTTGGCCAAGATCCCTTTCCATGGATGCACAAACATCAGACCATCATTACGAGCAGCCAAAGGATCACGCCTCTGAGGATATCTTGGAGCACCATGGCTGAGACCACTCTGTTGGACAGGTTTTTCACTCTCTTTAGCACCAGCAGTGAGGCAAGCTCTCTTGGAAGCGTGTGTACTGTCTTGGTTGCTCAAAGAGGAGCTGGGTTTAGGAGAAAACATCAGTCTTTCTTCACCGCTTGGTATAGGATCATCTCCTCCTAAGACAGACATAGGTTCAGCTTCAGCGATACGTGGTGAACTGGATTTGACAAGGCTGCTATTCACTTCCCCTGCAGCAGAACTTGATGAGCCTGCTGTTATCCAGCTTCCGGTTAACACCTCTGTAGGAAGAGAAGAGACATCTGGTGATGGTCTTTCCAGAGGGCGGAGATACTTCTTCATGTATCTCTCAAGCGCGAGATGTCTAGCTATCTCTCGGCCATCCTTAGTGCGGGAACTACCGCTGATGTTGTAAGCATGGCGAAGCAAGTCGTCAAAGTTGTAGTCACGCTTGCGGTCTAAGTAACAGAAGGGACACCTGAAGAGAGGGTCAGAGATCTTGACCTTGCGAGTGCCATCTTTCATTTCAGAGTAGTATCTGTACTCCAAATCATCCAGCTCTCTTCTTGAATACATTTCAACCTGCAACCACAAAGAAGCAAAGGAACTTGGTATAATTAGACACTAATCACTGAACCTTATACTTGAATATCATGAAAAAAGTTGACGTTTTTACTCTTCTACAAAGATCAGAGCAGAGAACATCATAAAGACACAAACTTTAGTGAGGCTGAGCTACAGAACACACAAAACCCATTCAGAACCTGAGATTCACTAAACCCAGTTACAGAAACTTACTAAAAGTTCACATCTTTGGAAAGATCAGAGTAAGAAACAACCCAGGAGATCATAAAGACACCAACTTTAGTGAGACTGGGCTACAGAACACAAAACCCTAACTCAAATCCAACTACATTTCGCTAACTAAAAGAGAAGATCAGAAAAGTTGAGGTCTTTACTCTTCTACAGAGCTCAAAACGCGAAGAAAGAGAGACTCAGAACTGTAAACTCGTAAATCAACGAAACGAAATGAAACCCATAAAATAATTTTCAGAAAGAACAAATTTTGCAGATGTCTGTGGATACAGAGTTTAAGGAGAAGTGTAAGGGAAAGACGCGGGAGGAGAGAGAGATGCGAAACCTCTTTGGAGAGCGATCAAGAGGATGACGACGAGTGTGAGTATCCTTGGGAGTTGGGAGCAGGTGGGAGAGACGCACGTAAGCTCGTTGGAGTGGAGAGGAATAAGTGAAAGACGAAATATGCAGAGTAGCGAACAAACAAACACGTCGATTGTGTGGCTTAATCCTCTAGCGCGTGCATAGGAATGGTCATTGTAGACCAAACCAAACCATGATAAACCAATCTCAGTTGTCTGAACTGGAATTGAATTTGCTTTGATTCGGTCTAACGCTTCCACACCGAATTAATCAAACGGCTATATGTTCTATTTTCTATGTTTTTATTTATAGTTCAGTTATGATTTCTATTGAGATATTCATATGAAAATATCTATCTTATTAAAACAAAAACATTGTGTCGGAACCAACTTGCTTCTACGTAATTTTTTTTTTTTTAAAAGTATACTATATATAATTAATTCGACTATACACTAATCTTAAGCTTAACACATTTAATATTAACTATATCCTAAAACTAGCTTTTTTATGGTAATATTATATATCATCATTATTAATGTTGAAATTTATAAAGTAACCGTTAGATCCGTAAATCTAGACATTGCGTGTTCGTAAAAAAACTTTATACCGCAATTATTATTGTAAGATTTAAAAAAGGCAAATAACTATCGAACATTTATGTTCATGATTATAGAAAATGTCACTGCATTTTTACCTCATTTAGAAATTCATTAAGGTATATTTAGAAAACATTTTTGAATCAAATTAATTTCGCCTAACAAGTAAATACATCTGATTTTTCTTATATTTATTATATAATAATATTTTGTCTATGCAAATATGGGCCACACGATTCAAATCAAAAGTTGAATGAACCATTTGATTTGAAGAAATATTTTACCAGAAATAACAATTCACAAGAAAAAATGCTTACATTAAACCATAAATCATATATCATTTTGGTAAAGTTGAATAAAAATGTATATTATAAAAATATAAAAATTAAAAAATATTTAAATCAATATTTTTAATTCAACCCGACAAACCGACTTTTGGGTTAACCGCGAATGGACAGTGGGTCAATAGTTTAATAAATTTTAATATATAATTAAATTTTTATCTGCTTTTAAGCTTAAATAATTAATATTTTATGATGAAATTTTTATTAACAACGTTGTAAATGTTTTGTTAATTTTTAAAAATGTCTATTTAAAAGACAAAATTAGACATAATACCTATGTAAATATTTCTTATCGTGTAATATGTTGCAACGTTGCATATCAGATCGTCTATATAATATTTATTATCGTAATAGCATAATTAATCAGACATTAAAAAATATTAAATATTTCAGACGGGTCAAAATCTAATTTTTTAAATGAGATGCATAATACCTAATTTTTTATAGACGTAAAACATATAAAATCAAGAGTAACCAAACTGAAATTTTATGGGAATGCAAGATCATCATTTATCCAAAAGACATCCAACAAACTGAGGTTAGGACTTTTGGAAAAGAAAAGGAAGAGAAGATTGCAGAGTCATACTGAATATGGAGAACTTGTATCAGCAACCAATGGTCAAAATGAATCCAACCAGAACTAAGAAGAAGACTCATCAAATGATAACGACCTCCTCCTCCATGGGTCGAATGATAATTTCACATCCTGTAGAACGTTTTGTGAGTTTATTAACCTTGTCGTATATTTCTGATTCCACAACATATCGAGGATCATAAGCTGTGGGGCTCAGAATAAATTTCTTCAGTACTGCTGAGTTTCCAAGAAAGTAACTTGTTGCTTTCATCTTCCCTTCCTCGCATTGTAATTTTTCTTGTATCTCAACACACTCAAGAGTCGATGACACACACTGTGACACATCTGTGAGTTCCAACTCCTCCTTCATCTCCTCTGAATGAACAACCTTCTGCAAAACAACACACACACACAAAAAGAGCTGAGTATTGAATAATACACATCCATAAAAACATAAGGACGACAGTAATGTTTTACCAAGATTAGGTGTTTCAGATTGGGGCAAAACTCAAGAAAGGCTGGCAGAAACTGCAATAACTTGCTATGAAACACTGCTTCTAAACGGGATAAGTTGTTGAACTTTGGAATCATTCCTGTTTTGAGTAATGATCAAGGGACTGCACTGTTTTGGCAGAGATGATCATATGTCTAACACTCGTTATCCCATTGATAAAATCACGGATCTCATTGCTCTTTGATACGTCCCAAGTATTAAAAGCACCCAGAATCCGACAACAAACTTGATATCAAGGTTAACCATGATCAAAGAAGTCAGGTTCTTTACCACAATGCTATCAAATTGATCTTCTCCTAGACTCATATACTCTAGCCCTGGAGCATCAATCTCAAGTGTGCATTTCACTATCGAACAGACATATCCATTCCTAAGCGGCAGCACACGAAACCTCTTCAAGCTCTGAGACCTCACACGCATAGCCATAAACTCATCATGCCGACGTGCATAATCATCTTCCAGACCCCTCACCAAAGTCAGCGCCTCGAGAACAGGACACCCTGAGAGAAGATTGCAGAGTCATACTGAATATGGAGAACTTGTATCAGCAACCAATGGTCAAAATGAATCCAACCAGAACTAAGAAGAAGACTCATCAAATGATAACGACCTCCTCCTCCATGGGTCGAATGATAATTTCACATCCTGTAGAACGTTTTGTGAGTTTATTAACCTTGTCGTATATTTCTGATTCCACAACATATCGAGGATCATAAGCTGTGGGGCTCAGAATAAATTTCTTCAGTACTGCTGAGTTTCCAAGAAAGTAACTTGTTGCTTTCATCTTCCCTTCCTCGCATTGTAATTTTTCTTGTATCTCAACACACTCAAGAGTCGATGACACACACTGTGACACATCTGTGAGTTCCAACTCCTCCTTCATCTCCTCTGAATGAACAACCTTCTGCAAAACAACACACACACACAAAAAGAGCTGAGTATTGAATAATACACATCCATAAAAACATAAGGACGACAGTAATGTTTTACCAAGATTAGGTGTTTCAGATTGGGGCAAAACTCAAGAAAGGCTGGCAGAAACTGCAATAACTTGCTATGAAACACTGCTTCTAAACGGGATAAGTTGTTGAACTTTGGAATCATTCCTGTTTTGAGTAATGATCAAGGGACTGCACTGTTTTGGCAGAGATGATCATATGTCTAACACTCGTTATCCCATTGATAAAATCACGGATCTCATTGCTCTTTGATACGTCCCAAGTATTAAAAAGCACCCAGAATCCGACAACAAACTTGATATCAAGGTTAACCATGATCAAAGAAGTCAGGTTCTTTACCACAATGCTATCAAATTGATCTTCTCCTAGACTCATATACTCTAGCCCTGGAGCATCAATCTCAAGTGTGCATTTCACTATCGAACAGACATATCCATTCCTAAGCGGCAGCACACGAAACCTCTTCAAGCTCTGAGACCTCACACGCATAGCCATAAACTCATCATGCCGACGTGCATAATCATCTTCCAGACCCCTCACCAAAGTCAGCGCCTCGAGAACAGGACACCCTGAGAGAAGCTTCTCCAGATGCACACGCCATTTGACTTCTTCAAGATGCATGAATCTGAGACAAGGCATGAAAACCAAACCAGGATCCATAAGTCCAGAAGAAGAGAGCTTTAAGTAAACCAATGTCTTGCTCGTGTAGAGATTCATAGGCATCATATCAACAATAGGATAGTGAAAATTGTCGTCCTCTAAACAATGGGTACTGCTCACAACATCAAGATGCTGTGTGCCCCGGTCAATCATCATACCGATCCGATCCCTGAACCCATCTATCATTGTGTCTCTGCACTGAACCTTGACTTTAAACAGAACTGACTCAGGGCTAAACTCGAGAAGCTTGTCAATGAAGCTTAAGAGCAGTTCATCAGCATCATAAGGAATAACAGAGCAATTTAAGTCAAGACCGGGAACGCTGAGATACAGATTCTCCCATCTCTTGGACAAAACACTTGTCTGCACCGCTTGATTTGTCGGAAGGTATGAGAGTATTTGAGTTAACAAACATTCCGGCAATTCGCTGATCCTGTCTCGCCCAGACATCACGAGACGAATCCTTAAAGAGCATCAACAAACAACAAACAGCATAAAAAAGGGGATCTTTGATTGAAAGAGATTCTCTAATCAATCACAAAACTTTATACTACAAATGAAACGAAAGACTCGATGGATTGGGTTTCTGAGGAACTCACCGTGGATTGGGTTTGAGTCGCCGGAGGATTGTATCGTCGGGAGTGATCGAAAGCGAGAGAGAGAGAGAAAAGTGACAACTTTTTGTCTGAAAACGGAACTGATTATTCAGAATTTATACGGTTGAAGCGGTTCCGGTTCCATGAGAGCGTTTCAAAAATGAAATTGAAGGCCGTCTTTACTGTCGAATATATTATAAATATTTCTTTTATTTTTTGACAAAAATATTTCTTTTATTCGTTAAATCTTCATGTTAAATGTCATTGTAAAATTCATGGAAATCGACTGTAATTCATGGAACTTTACCGGCTTTAGGTTACGTTTTGGGTCTCGTTCTCATGATAAATTATTGCTACAAGATGCTTTTCTTTAAAGCAGTTTAGTTTTCTATAATAATTAGTATTGTAGTGCTTTCGTCTTTCTTTCTCGTTTGATCTAATTTTATTTTGGGATTGGTTATGGTTTCCATTGTTTCATTGAGTCTATGTTTCTGCGGTGCTGATAGTGGATCTGAAGCATCAGTCCAGGCTATCCATCTGATTTTTACTTTGTAATTCGAGCTTGTATGGTAGCTTAGCAGAAGCTAATTCTGGACAAGTTTGATAAAGACAATGAAGAAGAAGACCTATCTAGACGATGAGAATGATTGTCATGTTTTGCTAAAGGTATCGAAGTCTGTCTGCTATTGTGGAACGGGAACACCTAATCTATTTATTTGAAACAAGACCAGTTTGGTATATGTATAGCTAATGTGGCATTTGTGATTGTCCTTGTAGCTTTTGGTGTGGAAATTCTATGTCGTTTTGTCACTCTTCTATGGTGTAACATGTCATAAATCAGATCAATAAAATAAAAGTGTTAAAAAAGATTTAGAATATTTTACTTCAGAGTTTCAAAAATAAAGGCTGTCTTTATTGTATAATAAATATTTCTTTTATTCGTTAAATCTTCATGTTAAATGCCACTGGGAACATTGATGGTAATAATCGAGTATCTTCAGGAAAATTGCATACTCCATTATCAATATCGGTTTTATATCTTGGAGATAAACAATCTTTCCACAAATCACTTTTCGTTGTCAATTACAAAAGGAAAATACAGCAAGTGAGTTTTACAAATTACACTGCATTTAATAGTAAGGAAACTGTATTATACAAGCTACAAGCCCTTTATACAAGAGAAAACCAACTAAAAATGTCTATTAAACGGATTATTCACGTCTTTTATGGAGGTGGACGAGCTACAAAGGTCATCCACTGAACGAAACCGATCTTCTAGTATTTATATACGTTTGAAGTAGCGTGGGCATCATTACTCGATACTCCTTATACCCGTTATTTAATCTGTATTACCTGAAAATCTAAGTGCTTGGTTTTGCCAATTCAAGTAACAATACGACAAATTTCATTACTCACAAGTACAAGGTAAATATCAAGTATCCTTTTATTTTTAATATTTGCCTCGCTACTTGTTACTCTACTCATTCTATAAAATACTTGTTACTTGCTAAATAATACTTGTTACTTGCAAATAATATCTGTCTTGTTTTTGATATTAGTTTACTAAATAAGACAATCCATAATAACTTAAACTCGCTTTATAATATGCATAAATATTTTTTAAAGTAATTTTCATGTTTTAAGTAGAATAACAATAAACAAACTTTTATGTTTATTTATGATAGAGTATCATTTAGTAATTCTTAAATATTCAGTAATATTCGTAAATACCTCACAAATACCGTAAGTATCAAGTAACAAAATGGGACAAGTAAATTGCAAATAATTCATTTATGATCAAGTACTGAGATAGCAAGTATTCGCTTTTAACAAGTTAAGTACAAATCGAAAATTTCATTACTCGTGGAAGGCAAATCAAGTATCAAGTACACGTGAAGTAGCGAGTAATCACCTTGTGCCCAGTCCTAGTTTGAAGTGAGTTCAGATTTCAAGCTCAGAGTGCGTTTCAAAAGAAAAATGTATTTTCTGCTACAGTTTGCACTACAATTTAGGACTTTAATTGGTTCATGGATTATTTTTCTTTTGAAATCAAATTAAATAAATGAAAAATAAAAGCCATCTACCAATTAAATTATTAAAAGTAATTTGAAAATTCATCTAAGAATGACACGTATATAAAAATCAATTAATTAACTTCTCATTTAAAAGGATAGATAAAATATAGGATATAATTTATAAGTAGTAATGTACTACTATCTGTTAAATTTAATATTATAACATTTTAAATATTTTTTTGACACCATAACTTTAAAATATTAAATAGTAAATTTGGAGTTAAAAATGTTTAGTTCCAATGATTTCTGATTTATTTTTATATTTTAGATATTCAGGTAAAAAAAGAATTAGATACCTGAACCTAATACTTAATTTTCTTTTGATATTTATAGGAATAAAACATATAAAACCAAACGGAACTGAAATTTTGAGAGAAGGCAAGATCATCATTTATCTTGAAAAAAAATCCAAGACACTGAGACTGAGAATTTAGATAAAAAAAGGGAAAAAGGAAAAGAAGATTCAACAACAATGGTCAAGGAATCCAACCAGAACTTAAAAGAAGAAGACTCATACACTGATAATGAACTCTCATTCATGGATAATTTGACATCCTCGAGAACGTTTTGTAAGTTGATTAACTTTCTCGTATATGTTCTGATTATAAGCAGTGGGGTTCAGAATTAGTTTCTTCAGTACTGCTGAGTTTTCAAGAAAGTAACTGGCTACTTTCATCTTCCCTTCCTCCCACTCAAACTTATCTTGTATCTCAACACACTCAAGAGTCGATGAGACACACCGTGGCACATTTGTCAGATCCAATCCCTCCTCCATCTCCTCTGAGTGAACAACCTTCTGCAAACACACACAAAAAAAGAGCTAAGTTTTCAACAATACACATCCATAACACCAGTGTTAATAAGGATCATAATGGTTTTTACCAAGACTAGGTGTTTCAGATTTGGGCAACACTCAAGAAAGACCGGCAGAAACTGTAAAGTGTCGCTAGGGAACACTGCTTCTAAACGGGATAAGTTATTAAATTTAGGAATCATTCCTACTTTTGAGTAAAGATCAAGGGCCTGCAGCACGAAGAAAAGGATATATAACATAGGTATGAGGTTTCCAATAAGAAAAAAAAAGTACATTAGTTGTTGTATGAATACATATACCTTCACTGTTTTGGCAGAGATGATCATATGTCTAACACTCAATATCCTATTGAGAAAATCACGATTTCAATTCTCTTTGATGCATCCCACGGATCAAAAACTCGCCAAAGTTGACAACAAACTTGATATCAAGCTCAACCATGAACAAAGAAGACATGTTCTTCACCACGATGCTATCAAACTGATCTTCTCCTAGACTCATATGCTCTAGCCCTGGAGCATCAATCTCAAGTGTGCATCTCACTTCCGAACTGCAACCCCATCTGTGCTTAAGCGGCACACGAAACTTCTTCAAGCTCTGAGACCTCACCCGCATAACCATAAATTCATCATGCCAACGTGAATACTCATCATCCAGATCCCTCACCAAAGTCAGCTCCTCGAGTACAGGACAACCCGACACAAGCTTCTCTAGATGCACTAGCCATTTAACTTCTTCAAGATGCAAGAACCTAAGACAAGGCATGAACACAAAAGCAGGATCCCTAAGACCAGAAGACGAGAGCTTTAAGTAAACCAATGTCCTACTCGTGTAGAGATTCATAGGCATGAAGTCAACAACAGGTAAGGTAACACCAAAAGCGTCCTCATAATAATCTGTACTGCTCACAACATCTAGATGTTGTGTCCCGCGGTCAATCACCGTAGCGAGACGATCCCTGAACCCATCTATCACCGTGCTTTTGCACTTAACCCTCGCTTTTAACAGACTTAGCTCAGGGCTAAACTCGAGAAGCTTGTCAATGAAGCTTAGGAGCAGTTCATCAGCATCATAAGGAAATACAGAGCAGTTTAAATCAAGAACAGAAACACTTAGCCAGAGATTCTCCCATCTCTTAGACAAAACACTTGTCTGCACCGATTGTTCTGTCGGAAGGTATGAGAGTATCTGTGTGAGCAAAGATTCCGGCAACTCGCTGATCCTATCTCGCCCAGACATTACGAAACGAAAACCCTAACAAGCAACAAACAGCATAAGAAAAAAAAAAGAAAAGAGATCTTGATCGAATCCTAGGTGTTGAAGAGTTTCTCTAATTAATCACAAGACTTGAGATTACAAACGAAACGAAAGACTCACCGTGGATTTGAGTTTGAGTCGCCGGCAGATTATATCGGCCGGAGTGATCGATAGTGAGATAGAAAAGTGGTACCTTTGGTGTGAAGTGAAACAATACTATTTATATGTTTGAAGCGGTTCCGGTTCCATCTTCAAAAGAGCGTTTCAAAAATAAAGGCTGTCTTTATTGTATAATAAATATTTCTTTTGGTAAAATAAACTTTTTCCTGACAAAAGAAAAACTTCTTATCCATTGGAAAATTCATGAAAATCGACTGTAATTCATGGAACTTTACCGGCTTTAGGTTACGTTTTGGGTCTCGTTCTCATGATAAATTATTGCTACAAGATGCTTTTCTTTAAAGCAGTTTAGTTTTCTATAATAATTAGTATTGTAGTGCTTTCGTCTTTCTTTCTCGTTTGATCTAATTTTATTTTGGGATTGGTTATGGTTTCCATTGTTTCATTGAGTCTATGTTTCTGCGGTGCTGATAGTGGATCTGAAGCATCAGTCCAGGCTATCCATCTGATTTTTACTTTGTAATTCGAGCTTGTATGGTAGCTTAGCAGAAGCTAATTCTGGACAAGTTTGATAAAGACAATGAAGAAGAAGACCTATCTAGACGATGAGAATGATTGTCATGTTTTTGCTAAAGGTATCGAGAATCTGTCGCTATTGTGGAGCGAACACCTAATCTATTTATTTGAAACAAGACCAGTTTGGTATATGTATAGCTAATGTGGCATTTGTGATTGTCCTTGTAGCTTTTGGTGTGGAAATTCTATGTCGTTTTGTCACTCTTCTATGGTGTAACATGTCATAAATCAGATCAATAAAATAAAAGTGTTAAAAAAGATTTAGAATATTTTTACTCGTAGTTTCAAAAAAAAGAATATTTTTACTTAGTACTTTACTTTTACTCTATTTTAGAAGACAAAATGATGTTGAGTTGGAGATACCTAATAATTGACTATTTAAAGAAAAATACATTTTTTTTTTATCAATACTAGGAAACTAATCCGCTCTTTCGCAGATATATAATTTTTTACTGAAATTCTAAATTGCTTTAACAATATAGTAAAAAGATATATCTATATTTTCATTTTACATTTTCAAAAATTATATTATTTTATATATCTCATATATTTAAGTTTTTATCACATATAAATTGTGAGATATATTATGGAGGCAAACCGACCATAAACTAATAACAAATCAAATCACTAACAAAATATGTTAAGCTCAACATTTGGATTATTTTTTCCAAGTAACGAAGTCAGCGGAGAACAAAAAACATGTCGTGCTATTATATACTGGGTGTTTTCCTGCACCATGTGCAGTGATAAATTTTTTAAGAGTTAAATTATATTTAAAATGAAATTTAGTAATATTATATATTTTATTATTTTGACTAATATTTAATATAAAATTGATTATTTAAGCATAAAATTAAGAAAAAAATAATTTTGTTTATTTTAAATTACATTTAATAATATATATGTAATATATTTAAAATTGAATCTTAGATAATTTTTTATCTATTTATTTTGGTTAAATGTATTAAATCACTTGTATAAAATTACTAAAAAATCATATATATTAAAAATTATAACTAAACAATATTTATAAAATTTGTAGATATCTAAAAGAAACTAATGAAATTACGATTAACAATTTATTAATTTTTTTAAAAAAGATGTAGAAAATTTTGAAAATATTAGTAACAAAAATTGTATAATTATAAAAATACAATTAAATAATGTATTTCGAAATTTATAATGCATATTTCAATATATTTATTTTAGTGATGATTTATGAATTATTACTATATTTTAAAAAGTTTAACAAAAATATAAATCAATATTAAATGTAATGTATTAGTTATTGGCATATTCTATAAAGTTTACCAAAAATATATGTCAGTAATAAATGTGATTGTCCATGTCATATTAATTATAAGTCATGTCATCAATCTTGTTAGTCATGTCATTATATTTTTTGTAAAAATAATTGTAGAGAGGACATGTGGCAAAATCACTTCGCAATATATATTCTAGGGGGATAGACAACGATGGTGGTGTATATAAAAAAATTAAGATAAATGTATTAATTTATAAATTTAAAAGGTCTGTTGTTCAGAAGTTAAAAGAAAAGAATGTAAAAGGTGCGTCGATAAAATTAAAAGCATCTGAAAAGGCACGTTGATCAAAAACTAAAAGAAACATACGAAGAGGTGTTTTAAATTAGAATCTCAATCTCAATAATTCTTTATAAAAATGATAAAATAATATTTTAATAACATATGCTTTGAAAACTAAAAGCATATTGTATCTGATATAAAATTATTTACTATTTATAAATTTTAATAAAAGTCAATATTTTGCTGAGTCCACTGCCGAATTCAGAAAAACGCTACCCAAATGGTGCGTGAAAGAATAAAGGCGGTTTTGTTGCTTTAACAACGTACTTCACAAAACCGCAACAGTGTTTTTGTTTTTAGAAAAACGTAAATATTAAAGGAAATAAGTGATTGGTAACACAAAGCGGATTTCTACAATTAATACTCAAATTCCGCACTTTCATTGAGTTATGATTGGTGTAGTAAAGGTGTTTTTATTAATTACGCTCTGAAATCTGCACCTAGCTTGTTACCATTCATAATCATTATGTGGTTGTGAATAAAGAGAGTTGTGTGTAAATCTTATTCTTCTTATTCCATTCGACCGAGGACTATATATATATATATATACTATATAAATCCAGTCATAATGGTAATAGGAAATATTACATATATATTCCTTATACAATATGTAAAAGGATAAACATTAACATATAGATAAATATGGAAATATCCCAATCTTCTAAGGCATTAGAGATTGGGCATTGATGGATGAACGGGCTTTGACTTGGACTTGTTCATGGGTCGATCACCAAGTGATCCTTAATACTTGATCGACACATCCAGGCTCAAGGTTCATTCATGCTTTGATGTTGCCTCATTAAAACCTCTCTCGAAAACCCAAAACCCAATGTGGTAAAAGGGAAACCAAGGACAGGAAAAAGAGTACAACACATGAACTCCCCGATGACTACATCTTGAAGATCCTTCTATTTGGTGCACTCCATTCTTGTAGATGATCTTCTTGCTTGTTGATGTAGCAATAGTTCCTTTGTCGGATTGTAACATGTCTCCCATATCTTCGGAACTCCATTGAGACATGGTCAAGACGCAGCCCTTATAGCTAATCACTCCGTGAACTGGTCTCTATAGCTGGTCACTCCATGTGATGGTCGGACGGCTAATGACTTGTATTTGGATAGATTTTCAATCCTTGATCAAACCTGTATTCTAGTTTCTCTTATGTCCCACGGACATATGTATATATATAGGTCATATGGTTTAGCCATCTTGTTGACACTTTAATATATACTTGCTCATCAAACTATGGATCTATTTAGCTTTAACTAAATATGTTTTCTGGTTACACTCTTGTATCATTGTGGATTTCTTTTATCCATTGATAAATATAAGGGTTCCTTTATAATCTCACACAATAATCTTTGTTTAAAACAAAGTGATCCAAAGTTTTCCTTTGATGGCTTCCCATGACCTTCTTTTAGATCAAAGCACGCATATGCATGAGGGTCAGGTTATGGACTTAGTCCATTCATGCCTGCATCTCGCCAATCAATGGTCGAGGTATTCATTGCTCAATGTTGCTGTAACAACATGGCTTATACGTGGTGATTATATAAGTGAGGTTTGCATACAACCTATGCTTCCTTTAGAACCTTATTTCTATCACTTATACTTCAGATTATCTATACTGATAGTTAGTACCTTAAGTCCATTCCATGACCTAAGCTCATATCCTTTTGCCATATGAATATTTGAGCTGAAAACTAAGTCGACATGGTCATGGTCGCAAGGACTTAATGGCGTGGACCAGATGACTTTCTTTGCCTTCCCTTGTGGTCATCTTCCACCTCATTATATGGTTTAGACGGTTATCACTTATAAACACGATATGGTTTGCTGCAATTTTATTGCGGTCATAACACATATAAATATGGTCTGTTTATCCAATGGTTTGAACCATTCAAACTTTCTATGGATTTGTCCAGTATATACACAAGGATTTTCCTTCATAATTTATGGACTGGTTGTTCTTGATAGAACTTATTTACTAAGTATAACTTAGTCCTTTATATACAGCTGTTTCTAATACATTCCATGAACAGCTGAACGATAATCGCTTTTTATGAGAATTCCTTTTCTCATCCTTTAAGATCTCTTGGATCATAAGTTATATAGGTACCTCTATATCCTTTATCCAGTGAATATCATAGTGCTTACTACTTCATTATTTCTTTCGGACCTTATCCAATTTCGGATTGTAGTAGCATCCACCACATAGGAATTTATTTCCTTTTAACATGTTCCTTAGTCTTTTGGATAACCTTGTGTATTAAGCCATTCATTGAATGCTTTAGGTATGGACATGGACGATCCTTTGCCTATGTCCTACATCTCACGGTATCACAAGACTCTTATGTCATCGGGTCGATGGCGTTTCCATATTATATATGTCCCATACGCCCATCTCCTTTATTTAAGCATAAAATTAAGAAAAAATAATTTTGTTTATTTTAAATTACATTTAATAATATATATGTAATATATTTAAAATGAAATTTAGTAATATTATATATTTTATTATTTTGACTAATATTTAATATAAAATTGATTATTTAAGCATAAAATTAAGAAAAAATAATTTTGTTTATTTTAAATTACATTTAATAATATATATGTAATATATTTAAAATGAAATTTAGTAATATTATATATTTTATTATTTTGACTAATATTTAATATAAAATTGATTATTTAAGCATAAAATTAAGAAAAAATAATTTTGTTTATTTTAAATTACATTTAATAATATATATGTAATATATTTAAAATGAAATTTAGTAATATTATATATTTTATTATTTTGACTAATATTTAATATAAAATTGATTATTTAAGCATAAAATTAAGAAAAAATAATTTTGTTTATTTTAAATTACATTTAATAATATATATGTAATATATTTAAAATGAAATTTAGTAATATTATATATTTTATTATTTTGACTAATATTTAATATAAAATTGATTATTTAAGCATAAAATTAAGAAAAAATAATTTTGTTTATTTTAAATTACATTTAATAATATATATGTAATATATTTAAAATGAAATTTAGTAATATTATATATTTTATTATTTTGACTAATATTTAATATAAAATTGATTATTTAAGCATAAAATTAAGAAAAAATAATTTTGTTTATTTTAAATTACATTTAATAATATATATGTAATATATTTAAAATGAAATTTAGTAATATTATATATTTTATTATTTTGACTAATATTTAATATAAAATTGATTATTTAAGCATAAAATTAAGAAAAAATAATTTTGTTTATTTTAAATTACATTTAATAATATATATGTAATATATTTAAAATGAAATTTAGTAATATTATATATTTTATTATTTTGACTAATATTTAATATAAAATTGATTATTTAAGCATAAAATTAAGAAAAAATAATTTTGTTTATTTTAAATTACATTTAATAATATATATGTAATATATTTAAAATGAAATTTAGTAATATTATATATTTTATTATTTTGACTAATATTTAATATAAAATTGATTATTTAAGCATAAAATTAAGAAAAAATAATTTTGTTTATTTTAAATTACATTTAATAATATATATGTAATATATTTAAAATGAAATTTAGTAATATTATATATTTTATTATTTTGACTAATATTTAATATAAAATTGATTATTTAAGCATAAAATTAAGAAAAAATAATTTTGTTTATTTTAAATTACATTTAATAATATATATGTAATATATTTAAAATGAAATTTAGTAATATTATATATTTTATTATTTTGACTAATATTTAATATAAAATTGATTATTTAAGCATAAAATTAAGAAAAAATAATTTTGTTTATTTTAAATTACATTTAATAATATATATGTAATATATTTAAAATGAAATTTAGTAATATTATATATTTTATTATTTTGACTAATATTTAATATAAAATTGATTATTTAAGCATAAAATTAAGAAAAAATAATTTTGTTTATTTTAAATTACATTTAATAATATATATGTAATATATTTAAAATGAAATTTAGTAATATTATATATTTTATTATTTTGACTAATATTTAATATAAAATTGATTATTTAAGCATAAAATTAAGAAAAAATAATTTTGTTTATTTTAAATTACATTTAATAATATATATGTAATATATTTAAAATGAAATTTAGTAATATTATATATTTTATTATTTTGACTAATATTTAATATAAAATTGATTATTTAAGCATAAAATTAAGAAAAAATAATTTTGTTTATTTTAAATTACATTTAATAATATATATGTAATATATTTAAAATGAAATTTAGTAATATTATATATTTTATTATTTTGACTAATATTTAATATAAAATTGATTATTTAAGCATAAAATTAAGAAAAAATAATTTTGTTTATTTTAAATTACATTTAATAATATATATGTAATATATTTAAAATGAAATTTAGTAATATTATATATTTTATTATTTTGACTAATATTTAATATAAAATTGATTATTTAAGCATAAAATTAAGAAAAAATAATTTTGTTTATTTTAAATTACATTTAATAATATATATGTAATATATTTAAAATGAAATTTAGTAATATTATATATTTTATTATTTTGACTAATATTTAATATAAAATTGATTATTTAAGCATAAAATTAAGAAAAAATAATTTTGTTTATTTTAAATTACATTTAATAATATATATGTAATATATTTAAAATGAAATTTAGTAATATTATATATTTTATTATTTTGACTAATATTTAATATAAAATTGATTATTTAAGCATAAAATTAAGAAAAAATAATTTTGTTTATTTTAAATTACATTTAATAATATATATGTAATATATTTAAAATGAAATTTAGTAATATTATATATTTTATTATTTTGACTAATATTTAATATAAAATTGATTATTTAAGCATAAAATTAAGAAAAAATAATTTTGTTTATTTTAAATTACATTTAATAATATATATGTAATATATTTAAAATGAAATTTAGTAATATTATATATTTTATTATTTTGACTAATATTTAATATAAAATTGATTATTTAAGCATAAAATTAAGAAAAAATAATTTTGTTTATTTTAAATTACATTTAATAATATATATGTAATATATTTAAAATGAAATTTAGTAATATTATATATTTTATTATTTTGACTAATATTTAATATAAAATTGATTATTTAAGCATAAAATTAAGAAAAAATAATTTTGTTTATTTTAAATTACATTTAATAATATATATGTAATATATTTAAAATGAAATTTAGTAATATTATATATTTTATTATTTTGACTAATATTTAATATAAAATTGATTATTTAAGCATAAAATTAAGAAAAAATAATTTTGTTTATTTTAAATTACATTTAATAATATATATGTAATATATTTAAAATGAAATTTAGTAATATTATATATTTTATTATTTTGACTAATATTTAATATAAAATTGATTATTTAAGCATAAAATTAAGAAAAAATAATTTTGTTTATTTTAAATTACATTTAATAATATATATGTAATATATTTAAAATGAAATTTAGTAATATTATATATTTTATTATTTTGACTAATATTTAATATAAAATTGATTATTTAAGCATAAAATTAAGAAAAAATAATTTTGTTTATTTTAAATTACATTTAATAATATATATGTAATATATTTAAAATGAAATTTAGTAATATTATATATTTTATTATTTTGACTAATATTTAATATAAAATTGATTATTTAAGCATAAAATTAAGAAAAAATAATTTTGTTTATTTTAAATTACATTTAATAATATATATGTAATATATTTAAAATGAAATTTAGTAATATTATATATTTTATTATTTTGACTAATATTTAATATAAAATTGATTATTTAAGCATAAAATTAAGAAAAAATAATTTTGTTTATTTTAAATTACATTTAATAATATATATGTAATATATTTAAAATGAAATTTAGTAATATTATATATTTTATTATTTTGACTAATATTTAATATAAAATTGATTATTTAAGCATAAAATTAAGAAAAAATAATTTTGTTTATTTTAAATTACATTTAATAATATATATGTAATATATTTAAAATGAAATTTAGTAATATTATATATTTTATTATTTTGACTAATATTTAATATAAAATTGATTATTTAAGCATAAAATTAAGAAAAAATAATTTTGTTTATTTTAAATTACATTTAATAATATATATGTAATATATTTAAAATGAAATTTAGTAATATTATATATTTTATTATTTTGACTAATATTTAATATAAAATTGATTATTTAAGCATAAAATTAAGAAAAAATAATTTTGTTTATTTTAAATTACATTTAATAATATATATGTAATATATTTAAAATGAAATTTAGTAATATTATATATTTTATTATTTTGACTAATATTTAATATAAAATTGATTATTTAAGCATAAAATTAAGAAAAAATAATTTTGTTTATTTTAAATTACATTTAATAATATATATGTAATATATTTAAAATGAAATTTAGTAATATTATATATTTTATTATTTTGACTAATATTTAATATAAAATTGATTATTTAAGCATAAAATTAAGAAAAAATAATTTTGTTTATTTTAAATTACATTTAATAATATATATGTAATATATTTAAAATGAAATTTAGTAATATTATATATTTTATTATTTTGACTAATATTTAATATAAAATTGATTATTTAAGCATAAAATTAAGAAAAAATAATTTTGTTTATTTTAAATTACATTTAATAATATATATGTAATATATTTAAAATGAAATTTAGTAATATTATATATTTTATTATTTTGACTAATATTTAATATAAAATTGATTATTTAAGCATAAAATTAAGAAAAAATAATTTTGTTTATTTTAAATTACATTTAATAATATATATGTAATATATTTAAAATGAAATTTAGTAATATTATATATTTTATTATTTTGACTAATATTTAATATAAAATTGATTATTTAAGCATAAAATTAAGAAAAAATAATTTTGTTTATTTTAAATTACATTTAATAATATATATGTAATATATTTAAAATGAAATTTAGTAATATTATATATTTTATTATTTTGACTAATATTTAATATAAAATTGATTATTTAAGCATAAAATTAAGAAAAAATAATTTTGTTTATTTTAAATTACATTTAATAATATATATGTAATATATTTAAAATGAAATTTAGTAATATTATATATTTTATTATTTTGACTAATATTTAATATAAAATTGATTATTTAAGCATAAAATTAAGAAAAAATAATTTTGTTTATTTTAAATTACATTTAATAATATATATGTAATATATTTAAAATGAAATTTAGTAATATTATATATTTTATTATTTTGACTAATATTTAATATAAAATTGATTATTTAAGCATAAAATTAAGAAAAAATAATTTTGTTTATTTTAAATTACATTTAATAATATATATGTAATATATTTAAAATTGAATCTTAGATAATTTTTTATCTATTTATTTTGGTTAAATGTATTAAATCACTTGTATAAAATTACTAAAAAATCATATATTAAAAATTATAACTAAACAATATTTATAAAATTTGTAGATATCTAAAAGAAACTAATGAAATTACGATTAACAATTTATTAATTTTTTAAAAAGATGTAGAAAATTTTGAAAATATTAGTAACAAAATTGTATAATTATAAAAATACAATTAAATAATGTATTTCGAAATTTATAATGCATATTTCAATATATTTATTTTAGTGATGATTTATGAATTATTACTATATTTTAAAAGTTTAACAAAAATATAAATCAATATTAAATGTAATGTATTAGTTATTGGCATATTCTATAAAGTTTACCAAAATATATGTCAGTAATAAATGTGATTGTCCATGTCATATTAATTATAAGTCATGTCATCAATCTTGTTAGTCATGTCATTATATTTTTGTAAAAATAATTGTAGATGACATGCTAAGAAAATCACTTCGAATATATATTCTAGGGGATAGACAACGATGGTGGTGTATATAAAAAATTAAGATAAATGTATTAATTTATAAATTTAAAAGGTCTGTTGTTCAGAAGTTAAAAAAAAGAATGTAAAAGGTGCGTCGATAAAATTAAAAGCATCTGAAAAGGCACGTTGATCAAAAACTAAAAGAAACATACGAAGAGGTGTTTTAAATTAGAATCTCAATCTCCAATAATTCTTTATAAAAATGATAAAATAATATTTTAATAACATATGCTTTGAAAAACTAAAAGCATATTGTATCTGATATAAAATTATTTACTATTTATAAATTTTAATAAAAGTCAATATTTTGCTGAGTCCACTGCCGAATTCAGAAAAACGCTACCCAAATGGTGCGTGAAAGAATAAAGGCGGTTTTGTTGCTTTAACAACGTACTTCACAAAACCGCAACAGTGTTTTTGTTTTTAGAAAAACGTAAATATTAAAGGAAATAAGTGATTGGTAACACAAAGCGGATTTCTACAATTAATACTCAAATTCCGCACTTTCATTGAGTTATGATTGGTGTAGTAAAGGTGTTTTTATTAATTACGCTCTGAAATCTGCACCTAGCTTGTTACCATTCATAATCATTATGTGGTTGTGAATAAAGAGAGTTGTGTAAATCTTATTCTTCTTATTCCATTCGACTGTGAGATATATATATATATATATATGAGATAAATCCTACCATGGTAATAAGGAAATATTACATATATATTCCTTTATATGTAAAAGGATAAACATTAACATATAGATAAATATGGAAATATCCCAATCTTCTAAGGCATTAGAGATTGGGCGCTGATGGATGAACGGGCTTTGATGACTTGGACTTGTTCATGGGTCGATCACCAAGTGATCCTTAATACTCCCCTGATCGACACATCCGGCTCAAGGTTCATTCATGCTTTGATGTTGCCTCATTAAAACCTCTCCTGAAAACCCAAAACCCAATGTGGTAAAGGGAAACCAAGGACAGGAAAGAGTACAACACATGAACTCCCCGATGACTACATCTTCAAGATCCTTCTATTTGGTGCACTCCATTCTTGTAGATGATCTTCTTGCTTGTTGATGTAGCAATAGTTCCTTTGTCGGATTGTAACATGTCTCCCATATCTTCGGAACTCCATTGAGACATGGTCAAGACGTAGCCCTTATAGCTAATCACTTGAACTGGTCTCTATAGCTGGTCACTCCATGTGATGGTCGGACGGCTAATGACTTGTATTTGGATAGATTTTCAATCCTTGATCAAACTGTACTCCGTAGTTTCTCTTATGTCCCACGGACATATGTATATATATAGGTCATATGGTTTAGCCATACTGTTGACACTTTAATATATACTTGCTCATCAAACTATGGATCTATTTAGCTTTAACTAAATATGTTTTCTGGTTACACTCTTGTATCATTGTGGATTTCTTTTATCCATTGATAAATATAAGGGTTCCTTTATAATCTCACACAATAATCTTTGTTTAAAACAAAGTGATCCAAAGTTTTCCTTTGATGGCTTCCCATGACCTTCTTTATTTTAGATCAAAGCACGCATATGCATGAGGGTCAGGTTATGGACTTAGTCCATTCATGCCTGCATCTCGCCAATCAATGGTCGAGGTATTCATTGCTCAATGTTGCTGTAACAACATGGCTTATACGTGGTGATTATATAAGTGAGGTTTGCATACAACCTATGCTTCCTTTAGAACCTTATTTCTATCACTTATACTTCAGATTATCTATACTGATAGTTAGTACCTTAAGTCCATTCCATGACCTAAGCTCATATCCTTTTGCCATATGAATATTTGAGCTGAAAACTAAGTCGACATGGTCATGGTCGGCAAGGACTTAATGGCGTGGACCAGATGACTTTCTTTGCCTTCCCTTGTGGTCATCTTCCACCTCATTATATGGTTTAGGACGTGGTTATCACTTATAAACACGATATGGTTTGCTGCAATTTTATTGCAGTCATAACACATATAAATATGGTCTGTTTATCCAATGGTTTGAACCATTCAAACTTTCTATGGATTTGTCCAGTATATACACAAGGATTTTCCTTCATAATTTATGGACTGGTTGTTCTTGATAGAACTTATTTACTAAGTATAACTTAGTCCTTTATATACAATTTGTTTCTAATACATTCCATGAACAGCCTGAACGACACTGTTTTATGAGAATTCCTTTTCTCATCCTTTAAGATCTCTTGGATCATAAGTTATATAGGTACCTCTATATCCTTTATCCAGTGAATATCATAGTGCTTACTACTTCATTATTTCTTTCCACCTTATCCAATTTCGGATTGTAGTAGCATCCACCACATAGGAATTTATTTCCTTTTAACATGTTCCTTAGTCTTTTGGATAACCTTGTGTATTAAGCCATTCATTGAATGCTTTAGGTATGGACATGGACGATCCTTTGCCTATCCGGTTATGTCCTACATCTCACGGTATCACAAGACTCTTATGTCACCGGGTCGATGATGCTTCCATATTATATATGTCCCATACCATCTCCTTTATTTAACCTTAAAACCTCACGTTCCCTTTATGATTTTATGAGTACTCTAACGTGGGTTAATGATCCTCTCTTTACTCAAGTGCTTTCTCATGAGCTTTATGTATATATACATCATTGGTGTTAACACTCTTATGTTGTTCCATTATGTTCCGGACATGATCTTGATCAATTTGAGATTCTTATCAAGGACCTTTGTTTACCTTTATAGCTTGGCGCCCCAAGACTATATGGTTTGGTACCTTAGATGTTTAGTCTGCAGCCTTTTCTCAATGTCCGCTCTGGTTTCCTTAGTGAACCCGATCCTTTATTATGAGCACCTTTTCTTTCTATCCGAGGTTCCTTTTCTTATGGAACATACTGCCTATCCTTTAGACTTTATAGCACTTGATTATGTCTCTACCAGGACATTTATTTCGTGGTGCTAAGCTGGAATGACTTAGTCATTGGGTCTAATCTGTCTCGGCTATCATCTAATATGATTTTTCTTAGTATGGACGCCCATGATTTATAATCTATGGTCCGAGGATCTTGCCAAGACAGGGATGGTTCATACCAACCGTTTCATATATTATTTACCAGCTTATAGCTTTCTCCATTTAATGTTGGATAGACGGATATACAATCCGTGTCCTTTAACCATAATCTAATCACCCATGTTAGGTTCATGGTTCCTTTGGATTCGTGGGAGAAAGACATTTTCCTTATCCAACATATATTCCCATTCTATCTCATTTCCTTATGAGGTTCCATCCTAAACGCACATATATTTGTGGTGGTCTATATATAATCTCTTTGGATGGTGTCGGATTATGACCCTTTATCATACTTTAGATGGGAATATCTATGCTTTACTTTAATGGTCTGATGCATCATTCCTTTCATACATGTAAATACTTTGATGTCTCCAAGCATATAGACTTTTAGTCTTTAAGATTAATATGTCCTTAATCAAATATCTTTGTGACCTCTGTATGGAGAGTCGAGAACTAGAAGTTCATATAACTTATTGATCAAAATTTCTAAAAGCATATCCATTTATCAACAAAGAATGTTGTTATCCTAATTTCTAAACCACAACCTCAAATCTACAATATTTTTCTAAAAATTAAAACTTTCTAAAAATACCAGGATTTGGAAATTTTATTTAAAAATTATAACAAATTGATCAAAAATTCTAAAAGCATACCCATCTATCAATAAAAATTCATGTTATCCTAATTTCTAAATCACAATCTCAAATCTACAATATTTATCTACCAAATAATAACTTTCCAAATATAGCAGTTTTTAAAAGTTTATTTTAAAAATATAACATATTGATCAAAATGTCTAAAAGCCTATCTATCAACAAAAACTCTTGCTATCCTAATTTCTAAATCACAATCTCAAATCTACAATATTTTCCTACAAAATGAAAACTTTAAGAAAATAGCAGGTTATGGAAAATTTACAAAGAAATTATAACCAATTGATCGAAAATTCTAAAAGCATACCCATCTATCAACAAAACCTTTTGTTATCCTAATTTGTAAATCACAACCCTAGATTTACAATATTTCTCTAAAAATGATAATTTTCCTAAAATAACTAGTTTTAGATAATATATCTACAAGATATAACATATTGATAAAAAATTCTAAAAGCACACTCATCTATCAACAAAACTCTTGTTATCCTAATTTTTAATCACAATCTCAAATCTATAATATTTATCTACAAACTGATAATTTTCCAAATACAGCAGTTTTAAATTTTATTTTAAAAATAAAGCTTATTGATCAAAAATTCTAAAAGCATATCCATTTGTCAACATAAACTATTGTTACTATCCCAAATCTACAATATTTATCAACAAAATGATAACTTTCCAAATATAGAAATTTTAAAAATTTTATTTAAAAATATAATCTATTGATCAAAAATTCTAAAATCATACCCATTTATCAACAAAAATCTTGCTATCCTAATTTCTAAATAATAAACCCAAATCTAAAATATTTTCCTAAGAAATGAAAACTCTCTAAAATAGCAGGTCTTGGAAAATTTATTTTAAAAATTATCACCAATTGATCAAAAATTATAAAAGCATAGAATTTATCAACAAAATTGATAACTTTCTAAAACTCATCATATCTTAATTTCTAAATCACAATCTCAAATCTACAATATTTATCAACAAAATGATAACTTTCTAAATATAGCAGGTTTTGAAAAAATTATTTAAAAATTATAATCTATTGATCAAAAATTCTAAAAGCATTCCATCTATCTACAAAAACTCTTGTTATCATAATTTCAAAATCACAATTTCAAATCTACAATATTTATCTACAAAATGATAACTTTCCAAATAGAGCAGTTTTTAAAAGTTTATTTTTAAAATATAACATATTGATCAAAAATTCTAAAAGCATGCATATCTATCAACAAAAACTTTTGTTAGCCTAATTTCTAAATTTCAATCTCAAATCTACAATATTTTCCAACAGAATGAAAACTTTCTAAAAATAGCAGGTTTTGGAAAATTTATTTAAAAATTGTAACCAATTTGTTCGAAAATTCTAAAAGCATACACATCTATCAACAAAAACTCTTGTTATCCTAATTTCTAAATCAGAATATCAAATCTACAATATTTATCTACAAAATGATAACTTTTTAAATATAGTCGTTTTTTAAATTTTACTTTTCAAAATATAGCCTATTGATGAAAAAATCTAAAAGCATACTCATCTATCAACAAAAACTTTTGTTATCCTAATTTTTAAATCACAATCCTAAATCTACAATTTTTCCCTCCAAAAAGAATTTTTATCAAAAATAACAAGTTTTAGATAATGTATCTACAAAATATAACATATTGATCAAATATTCTAAAACCATACCCATCTATCAACAAAAACGCTTGTTATCCAAATTTATAAATCACAATCTCAAATCTACAATATTTATCTACAAAATTATAACTTTCCAAATTTAGCAGTTTTTAAAAGTTTATTTTAAAAATATAACCTATTGATCAAAATTTCTAAAAGCATAACACCATTTATCAAGAAAAAATCTTGTTATCAAAATTTCTAAATCACAATCCCAAATCTAAAATATTTTCCTAAAAATCAAAACTTTCTTAAAAATAGCAGGTTTTGGAAAATATATTTAAAAATTATAACCAATTAATCGAAATTTCTAAAAGCATACCCATCTATAAAAAAAAACTCTTGTTATCCTAATTTATAAATCACAATCTCAAATCTACAATATTTATCTACAAAATGATAACTTTCCAAATATAGCAGTTTTAAAATTTATTTTTAAAATAAAACCTCTTGATCAAAATTTCTAACAGCATACCCATTTATCAACAAAAAATATTGTTATCTTAATTTCTAAATCACAATCCCAAATCTACAATATTTTCCTAAAATGAAAGCTTTCTATAAATGCTAGGTTTTGGAAAATTTATTTAAAAATTATAACCTATTGATTAAAAATTCTAAAAGCAAACCCATTTATCTACAAAACTCTTGTTATCCTAATTTCTAAATCACAATCTCAAATGTACAACATTTATCTACAAAATGATAACTTTACAATCGAGCAGTTTTAAAAGTTTATTTTGAAAATATAACCTATTGATCAAAAATTCTAAAAACATGACCATTTATCAACAAAAACTTTTGTTATCCTAATTTTAAATTTCAATCCCAAATCTACAATGTTTTCATACATAATGAAAACTTTCTAAAAATAGCAGGTTTTGAAAATTTATTTAAAAATTATAACCAATTGATAGAAAATTCTTAAAGCATACACATCTGTCAACAAAAATTCTTGTTATCTTAATTTCTAAATCACAATCCAAAATCTACAATGTTTCTCTAAAAAGATAATTTTCCAAAAATAACAAGTTTGGAAAATCTATTTAAAAATTATAACCTATTAATCTAACATTTTGAAAGCATACCCATCTATCAACAAAACCCTTGTTATCATAATTTCTAAATCACAATCTCAAACCTACAATATTTATCTACAAAATGATAACTTTCCAAATTTAGCAGTTCTTAAAAGTTTATTTTAAAATAAAACCTCTTGATCAAAATTTCTAAAAGCATACCAATTTATCAAGAAAAATCTTGTTATCAAAATTTCTAAATCACAATCTCAAATGTACAACATTTATCTACAAAACTCTTGTTGTCTTAATTTCTAAATCACAATCTCAAATCTCGATATATATCTACAAAATGATAACTTTCCAAATTTAGCAGTTCTTAAAAGTTTATTTAAAAATATAACTTATTGATCAAAATTTGTGACAAAAAAACTATTGATCAAAATTTCTAAATCACAATCCTAAATCTAAAATATTTTCCTAAAACTGAAAACTTTCTAAAATAGTAGGCTTTGGAAAATTTTATTTTTAAAATATAACTCATTGATCAAAATTTGTGACAAAAAAACTATTGATCAAAATTTGTGACAAAAAAACTATTGATCAAAATTTCTAACAGCATACCCATTTATCAACAAAACTTTTGTTATCCTAATTTCCAAATCACAATCCTAAATCTAAAATATTTTCCTAAAAATCAAAACTTTCTTAAAAATAGCAGGTTTTGGAAAATATATTTAAAAATTATAACCAACTGATCGAAATTTCTAAAAGCATAACACCATTTATCAAGAAAAATATTGTTATCAAAATTTCTAAATCACAATCTCAAACCTACAATATTTATCAACAAAAACTCTTGTTGTCTTAATTTCTAAATCACAATCTCAAACCTACAATATTTATCAACAAAAACTTGTTATCCTAATTTTAAATTTCAATCCCAAATCTACAATGTTTTCATACATAATGAAAACTTTCTTAAAAATAGCAGTTTTGGAAAATTTATTAAAATTATAACCAACTGATCGAAATTTCTAAAATCATACCAATCTATCAACAAAAACTCTTGTTATCCTAATTTTAAATTTCAATCCCAAATCTACAATGTTTTCATACATAATGAAAACTTTCTTAAAAATAGCGGTTTTGGAAAATTTATTAAAATTATAACCTATTGATCAAAATTTGTGACAAAAAAACTATTGATCAAAATTTGTGACAAAAAAACTATTGATCAAAATTTGTGACAAAAAAACTATTGATCAAAATTTCTAAAAGCATAACACCATTTATCAAGAAAAATCTTGTTATCAAAATTTCTAAAAGCATACCAATTTATCAAGAAAAATATTGTTATCAAAATTTCTAAAAGCATACCAATTTATCAAGAAAAATCTTGTTATCAAAATTTCTAAATCACAATCCAAAATCTACAATATTTTCCTAAAACTGAAAACTTTCTAAAAATAGCAGGTTTTGGAAAATTTATTAAAATTATAACCAACTGATCGAAATTTCTAAAAGCATACCCATTTATCAACAAAATGATAACTTTCCAAATATAGCAGTTTTAAAATTTTATTTTTAAAATATAGCCTATTGATAAAAAGTTCTAAAAGCATACCAATTTATCAAGAAAAATCTTGTTATCAAAATTTCTAAAAGCATACCCATCTATAAAAAAACTCTTGTTGTCTTAATTTCTAAATCACAATCTCAAATGTACAACATTTATCTACAAAATGATAACTTTCCAAATTTAGTTTTAAAAGTTTATTTTGAAAATATAACCTAATGAACAAAAATTCTAAAACCATGTCCATCTATCAACATAAACTCTTGTTATCCTAATTTCCAAATCACAATCCTAAATCTAAAATATTTTCAAAAAATGAAAACTTTCTTAAAAATAGCGGTTTTGGAAAATTTATTTAAAAATATAACCTATTGATTAAAAATTCTAAAAACATGACCATTTATCAACAAAATGATAACTTTTCAAATATAGCAGTTTTAAAATTTTATTTTAAAATATAACTTATTGATCAAAATTTGTGACAAAAAAACTATTGATCAAAATTTCTAAATCACAATCCTAAATCTACAATTTTCTCTACAAAATAATATTTTTCCAAATATAGCTGTTTTTAAAATTTTATTTTTAAAATATAACCTATTGATCAAAATTTCTAAATCACAATCCTAAATCTAAAATATTTTCCTAAAATGAAAGCTTTCTATAAATGCTAGGTTTTGGAAAATATATTTAAAAATTATAACCAATTAATCGAAATTTCTAAAAGCATACCCATCTATAAAAAAACTCTTGTTATCCTAATTTATAAATCACAATCTCAAATCTACAATATTTATCTACAAAATGATAACTTTCCAAATATAGCAGTTTTAAAATTTTATTTTTAAAATAAAACCTCTTGATCAAAATTTCTAACAGCATACCCATTTATCAACAAAAAATATTGTTATCTTAATTTCTAAATCACAATCCCAAATCTACAATATTTTCCTAAAATGAAAGCTTTCTATAAATGCTAGGTTTTGGAAAATTTATTTAAAAATTATAACCTATTGATCAAAAATTCTAAAAGCAAACCCATTTATCTACAAAACTCTTGTTATCCTAATTTCTAAATCACAATCTCAAATGTACAACATTTATCTACAAAATGATAACTTTACAATCAGGCGAGTTTTTAAAAGTTTATTTTGAAAATATAACCTATTGATCAAAAATTCTAAAAACATGACCATTTATCAACAAAACTTTTGTTATCCTAATTTTAAATTTCAATCCCAAATCTACAATGTTTTCATACATAATGAAAACTTTCTAAAAATAGCAGGTTTTGAAAATTTATTTAAAAATTATAACCAATTGATAGAAAATTCTTAAAGCATACACATCTGTCAACAAAAATTCTTGTTATCTTAATTTCTAAATCACAATCCAAAATCTACAATGTTTCTCTAAAAAAAGATAATTTTCCAAAAATAACAAGTTTGGAAAATCTATTTAAAAATATAACCTATTAATCTAACATTTTGAAAGCATACCCATCTATCAACAAAACCCTTGTTATCCTAATTTCTAAATCACAATCCCAAATTTACAATATTTCTCTACAAAATAATATTTTTCCAAATATAGCTGTTTTTAAAATTTTATTTTAAAATATAACCTAATGAACAAAAATTCTAAAAGCAAACTCATCTATCAACAAAAATTTTGTTATCCTAATTTCTAAATCACAATCCAAAATCTACAATATTTATCTACAAAATGATAAATTTCCAAATATAGCAGTTTTTAAAAGTTTATTTAAAAAATATAACTTATTGATCAAAATTTCTAAAAGCATACCAATTTATCAAGAAAAATATTGTTATCAAAATTTCTAAATCACAATCCTAAATCTAAAATATTTTCAAAAAATGAAAACTTTCTTAAAAATAGCGGTTTTGGAAAATTTATTTAAAAATTATAACCAACTGATCGAAATTTCTAAAATCATACCAATCTATCAACAAAAACTCTTGTTGTCTTAATTTCTAAATCACAATCTCAAATCTACAATATTTTCCTAAAACTGAAAACTTTCTAAAATAGTAGGCTTTGGAAAATTTATTAAAATTATAACCAACTGATATAAAATTATTTACTATTTATAAATTTTAATAAAAAGTCAATATTTTGCTGAGTCCACTGCCGAATTCAGAAAAATACCCAAATGGTGCGTGAAAGAATAAAGGCGGTTTTGTTGCTTTAACAACGTACTTCACAAAACCGCAACAGTGTTTTTGTTTTTAGAAAAACGTAAATATTAAAGGAAATAAGTGATTGGTAACACAAAGCGGATTTCTACAATTAATACTCAAATTCCGCACTTTCATTGAGTTATGATTGGTGTAGTAAAGGTGTTTTATTAATTACGCTCTGAAATCTGCACCTAGCTTGTTACCATTCATAATCATTATGTGGTTGTGAATAAAGAGAGTTGTGTGTAAATCTTATTCTTCTTATTCCATTCGACCGGAGGACTATATATATATATATACATGAGATAAATCCTAGTCCTAATGGTAATAGGAAATAGTACATATATATTCCTTATACAATATGTAAAATGATAAACATTAACATATAGATAAATATGGAAATATCCCAATCTTTTAAGGCATTAGAGATTGGGCATCTTCAGATGGATGAGCGGGCTTTGACTTGGACTTGTTCATGGGTCGATCACCAAGTGATCCTTAATACTCCCCTTGATCGACACATCGGGCTCAAGGTTCATTCATGCTTTGATGTTGCCTCATTAAAATCTCGGAAAACCCAAAACCCAATGTGGTAAAAGGAAACCAAGGACGGAAAAAGTACAACACATGAACTCCCGATGACTACATCTTGAAGATCCTTCTTTGGTGCACTCCATTCTTGTAGATGATCTTCTTGCTTGTTGATGTAGCAATAGTTCCTTTGTCGGATTGTAACATGTCTCCCATATCTTCTGGAACTCCATTGAGACATGGTCAAGACGTGTAGCCCTTATAGCTAATCACTCCGTGAACTGGTCTCTATAGCTGGTCACTCCATGTGATGGTCGGACGGCTAATGACTTGTATTTGGATAGATTTTCAATCCTTGATCAAAGCGTACTGCGGTTTCTCTTATGTCCACGGACATATGTATATATATAGGTCATATGGTTTAGCCATCACACTTTAATATACTTGCTCATCAAACTATGGATCTATTTAGCTTTAAACTATGTTTTCTGGTTACACTCTTGTATCATTGTGGATTTCTTTTATCCATTGATAAATATAAGGGTTCCTTTATAATCTCACACAATAATCTTTGTTTAAAACAAAGTGATCCAAAGTTTTCCTTTGATGGCTTCCCATGACCTTCTTTATTTTAGATCAAAGCGCGTGCATATGCATGAGGGTCAGGTTATGGACTTAGTCCATTCATGCCTGCATCTCGCCAATCAATGGTCGAGGTATTCATTGCTCAATGTTGCTGTAACAACATGGCTTATAATGGTGATTATATAAGTGAGGTTTGCATACAACCTATGCTTCCTTTAGAACCTTATTTCTATCACTTATACTTCAGATTATCTATACGATAGTTAGTACCTTAAGTCCATTCCATGACCTAAGCTCATATCCTTTTGCCATATGAATATTTGAGCTGAAAACTAAGTCGGACATGGTCATGGTGGCAAGGACTTAATGGTGGACCAGATGACTTTCTTTGCCTTCCCTTGTGGTCATCTTCCACCTCATTATATGGTTTAGGGCGTGGTTATCACTTATAAACAGCGTATGGTTTGCTGCAATTTTATTGCATCATAACACATATAAATATGGTCTGTTATCCAATGGTTTGAACCATTCAAACTTTCTATGGATTTGTCCAGTATATACACAAGGATTTTCCTTCATAATTTATGGACTGGTTGTTCTTGATAGAACTTATTTACTAAGTATAACTTAGTCCTTTATATACTGTTGTTTCTAATACATTCCATGAACAGCTCGAACGACAACTGTTTTATGAGAATTCCTTTTCTCATCCTTTAAGATCTCTTGGATCATAAGTTATATAGGTACCTCTATATCCTTTATCCAGTGAATATCATAGTGCTTACTACTTCATTATTTCTTTCCGACCTTATCCAATTTGGATTGTAGTAGCATCCACCACATAGGAATTTATTTCCTTTTAACATGTTCCTTAGTCTTTTGGATAACCTTGTGTATTAAGCCATTCATTGAATGCTTTAGGTATGGACATGGACGATCCTTTGCCTATCGGGTTATGTCCTACATCTCCGGTATCACAAGACTCTTATAATCTTGGTCGATGGCTTTCCATATTATATATGTCCCATCATACATCTCCTTTATTTAACCTTAAAACCTCACGTTCCTTTATGATTTTATGAGTACTCTAACGTGGGTTAATGATCCTCTCTTTACTCAAGTGCTTTCTTTCTCATGAGCTTTATGTATATATACATCATTGGTGTTAACACTCTTATGTTGTTCCATTATGTTCCGACATGATCTTGATCAATTTGAGATTCTTATCAAGGACCTTTGTTTACCTTTATAGCTTGGCGTCCCAAGACTATATGGTTTGGTACCTTAGATGTTTAGTCTGCACCTTTTCTCAATGTCCGTTCGGTTTCCTTAGTGAACCGGATCCTTTATTATGAGCACCTTTTCTCTTTCTATCCGGGTTCCTTTTCTTATGGAACATACTGCGTCTATCCTTTAGACTTTATAGCACTTGATTATGTCTCTACCAGGACATTTATTTCGTGGTGCTAAGCTGGAATGACTTAGTCATTGGGTCTAATCTGTCTATCATCTAATATGATTTTTCTTAGTATGGTCCATGATTTATAATCTATGGTCCGAGGATCTTGCCAAGACAGGGATGGTTCATACCAATCCGTTTCATATATTATTTACCAGCTTATAGCTTTCTCCATTTAATGTTGGATAGACGGATATACAATCCGTGTCCTTTAACCATAATCTAATCACCCATGTTAGGTTCATGGTTCCTTTGGATTCGTGGGAGAAAGACATTTTCCTTATCCAACATATATTCCCATTCTATCTCATTTCCTTATGAGGTTCCATCCTGGCACATATATTTGTGGTGGTCTATATATAATCTCTTTGGATGGTGTCCGGATTATGACCCTTTATCATACTTTAGATGGGAATATCTATGCTTTACTTTAATGGTCTGATGCATCATTCCTTTCATACATGTAAATACTTTGATGTCTCCAAGCATATAGACTTTTAGTCTTTAAGATTAATATGTCCTTAATCAAATATCTTTGTGACCTCTGTGGAGAGTCGAGAACTAGAAGTTCATATATCTGATTGTCTTTAAAGGACAATATGTCGAGATTTAACTTGGCGCTAGATTATGGTGTGTTCATGTATCATAGGGTTATCCTCTCTCCCTCATGAACATCCGTGATCTATGGATGCTCATGACTTTTCTCATGACTTTTATAGTTTAAACCTCATAGGTTATGGCTCTATAGGCCAAGTTATCACGTTTTGGCTATCATGTTCATGGTTTTATAGTATGGTCATGTGCCACGAGTCTATTCTCCCTCTCATGAACATGCTATAAAATCGTTTGTCTCTTACACAAAGATAATATGCCATTTCGTGATGCTTTGTGACAATCAAACCTTATGAATTTCCCTTGTGTACATGTTTCACAATGTGAGATTTATGGGATAATTCTTTTGTGCCTTTAAACTTTGCATCAAGTTTATTTTTCGATCGAAATGACTAATTCTGCGTACCATTAAGTATAATTTTGTGGTCAACCTTTCAGGTTACCTTAAAACCACTTGTTCCTTATCATACTGATCCCTTGCATAGTCTAGATCAATATGGAGAGTAAAATCTTGACCCCTTTGGCGATTTTCCTTAAAAATCTGTAGGATTTTTCTTCCCTTAATCCATGAAAATCTGTAAGATTTTTCTTCCCTTAGTCCATGGAAACCATTTTTCTCTTGAGTTGATCATACTGATCCCAATACTCAATAGGACTTATATGTGTGGGTAAAAATCTTTGGTCAAGAAATGATCCCATGTTTTCATTTGTCATAAGAAAAAATTTCCATCAAGCAAATAAAATAAAACCTTTTATTAATGCTTTGTAAATGACAAGTTAAAATGAAAACAACACCAAATCATAAAATAAAATTCAGAACATCGAAATCCCTTATTCGATGAATAAATCAAGATCACTATCCACGGAGTCCACTCGATTCTTCCTCCTCGCTTCATCGCCTTCAGAAATATCTGATCAAATTCTTGTCTCAGCGTGTATGTACATGATCTCATCAAATTCCTTGATGTTCTTTGCTCTTATCTGCTCCTTCTTCTCAACCGCCAATAGGATGTTAAGTAAGTCGAAGTAAGTGGTGCATCTTGGTGATATGATAACCTCACATCCTGCGGATGGATCGCTTCACGAGTCTTAACGAGCTTGTCCTCGTTGGTTATCAATTTACCACACAGATTAAGAGTATAAGAGATTCTCATAAGGTCGAATGATAGTCTCCCACGGACTCATAATCCTGGAACCTGAGCTCACGCCATTGTCTTTCAGCTTCATGTACTATGATTACGGTATTTGTTATTCAATGAATACCGAGATCATGAGGATCCTTAATGTACTTGTACATCGTTCTCAGTTCCTCCGCAGATGATTCTTCATGATTCGAGGGCCCATTGCCTCTCACACGCAATGGTATCATTGTTGAATTTGACACACTCCCACAGTCCCCTAGACTTTAATGTGCCGAAGTGTTCATGGTCCATACAACATAGTTGTCTCCTGAGAGATTTAGGACATCAGTATTCGAAGTTGTCGATCTCGACATCTGAATCATATTAAACAATGATCAGTTAGTTTCTCATGCCATATGGATATGTAAGGAAACTTGGGCTCCCACGGCCATATAGACAGTAAATGTCGTTTGATTATAAAGCCATTATATAATCAAGGCTCCAATGGCCACTCATCAATATGAGATTTCAAGCAAGTGATTTAAACAATCTAGAACTAAATAATAGATTTATAAATCAAACTATATGACCAGGATGCTTGAATCAATCAATAAAAATCTCAATAATTATTCAGATCAAGCAATATATAACCAATATTTTCAAAAAAATAGTTTATGCAACCTTAGCAAAACTCGGATCATATTATGGTTTTAGTTGAATGATGCAAACAAATACACAATGATGCAATTCAGAGTTCAATCATGATCTAGGTGATTCGACAATATGATCAAACAATCAAGAAGAATTGATTTTAGTTAAGCAACCTTAGCAAAACAGTTTCTAGGTGATTTATGCAATCAAGTTATTGAAAAAAAATAAACAATACTAGATGCAAATCAAGGAGAAAACTCGAACCATATTAAAAACTCTTTTAGGGTTTTCGAAAATTTGGTTTAATTTCAGGACTAGCATATTGCAATTTAACAAAATCTAGCAATTTCAGAAATTTAACAATTTCACATAGTCTCAATATGGAAATAAAATAAAATACCATATTTCTAAATTTTAATCAGTTCGAAATTTTAATATGAAACTAGAACCTCAGATTTGACAAATTTCTATTTTTAATCAATCAGCAAAACAATATGGAAATTGTGCTAAAAAAATAGAAAATCGGATTAAAAAAAAGGAAAATTTCGATTTTAATCAACTTTGTCAAATTTTAAACTTCCAATTCGATTTAAACAGTTCCAAATTACTCAATTAACAATTCTAAAAATCAAATCAAGCAATCAGGAAAGTAAAAAAAACGAAATCAAGTTTAAATAAATTAGGGTTCTTGAAGAATTGATCAAAATTTATGTTTTAAGGGTTTGATCGATTTCTTTTTGGTTTCAGGTTTGGGGTTTGATCGAAATTTCTAAAATCATACCAATCTATCAACAAAAACTCTTGTTGTCTTAATTTCTAAATCACAATCTCAAATCTACAATATTTTCCTAAAACTGAAAACTTTCTAAAATAGTAGGCTTTGGAAAATTTATTAAAATTATAACCAACTGATATAAAATTCTTAAAGCATATCCATCTATCAACAAAAACTCTTGTTATCCTAATTTCTAAATCACAATCTCAAATCTACGATATATATCTACAAAATGATAACTTTCCAAATATAACAGTTTTTAAAATTTTATTTTTAAAATATAGCCTATTGATAAAAAGTTCTAAAAGCATACCCATCTATCAACAAAAACTCTTGTTATCCTAATTTCCAAATCACAATCCTAAATCTACAATTTTTCTACAAAAAAAATCAAAAATAACAAGTTTTAGATAATGTATCTACAAGATATAACATAGTGATCAAATATTCTAAAAGCATACCCATCTATCAACAAAACTCTTGTTATCCTAATTTCTAAATCACAATCTCAAATCTACAATATTTATCTACAAAATTATAACTTTCCAAATTTAGCAGTTCTTAAAAGTTTATTTTAAAAATATAACCTGTTGTTCAAAATTTTTAAAAGCATACCCATTTATCAACAAAAACTTTTGTTATCCTAATTTCTAAATCACAATCTCAAACCTACAATATTTATCAACAAAATGATAACTTTTCAAATATAGCAGTTTTTAAAAGTTTATTTTTAAAATATAACTCATTGATCAAAATTTGTGACAAAAAAAAAACTATTGATCAAAAATTCTAAAACCATGTCCATCTATCAACATAAACTCTTGTTATCATAATTTCTAAATCTCAACCTCAAATCAATAATATTTTCCTACAGAATGAAAAATTTCTTAAAATAGCAGGTTTTGGAAAATTTATTTTTAAAATTATAACCAATTGATCGAAAATTCTAAAAGTATACCCATCTGTCAACAAAAACACTTATTATCCTAATTTCTAAATCACAATCTAAAATCTATAATATTTATCTACAAAATTATAACTTTCCAAATATAGCTGTTTTTAAAATTTTATTTTTAAAATATAGCCTATTGATCTAAAATTCTAAAAGCATACCCATCTATCAACAAAAACTCTTGTTATCCTAATTTCCAATTCACAATCCTAAATCTACAATGTTTCTCTACAAAAAGATAAATTTTCAAAAATAACAAGTTCTAGATAATATATCTACAAGATATAACATATTGATCAAATATTCTAAAAGCATACCCATCTATCAACAAAAACTATTTTCTAAATCACAATCTCAAATCTACTATATTTATCTACAAAAAGATAAGTTTCCAAAAATAGCAGTTTTTAAAAGTTTATTTTAAAAATATAACCTATTGATCAAAATTTTTAAAAGCATACCCATTTATTAACAAAAATCTTGTTACCCTAATTTATAAATTACAATCTCAAATCTACAATATTTTCCTAAAAAATGAAAACTTTCTAAAAATAGCAGGTTTTGGAAAATTTATCTAAAAATTATAACCAATTGATCAAAATTCTAAAAGCATACCATCTATCAACAAAACTCTTGTTATCCTAATTTCTAAATCACAATCTCAAATCTACAATATTTATCTACAAAATGATAATTTTCCAAATATAGCAGCTTTTAAAATTTTATTTTTGAAATATAACCTATTGAACAAAAATTCTAAAAGCATGCTCATCTATCAACAAAACCTCTTTTTATCCTACTTACTAAATCTCAATCCCAAATCTACAATATTTTCCTGCATAAATGAAAATTTTCTAAAAATAGCAGGTTTTGGAAAATTTCTTAAAAATTATAACCAATTGATCGAAAATTCTAAAAGCATACCCATTTATCAACAAAACTCTCCATATCTTAATTTCTAAATCACAATAATGATCAAAATTCTAAAAGCATACCCATTTATCAACAAAAATTCTTGTTATCCTAATTTCTAAATCACAATCCCAAATCTACAATATTTATCTACAAAATGATAACTTTCCAAATATAGCAGTTTTAAAAGTTTATTTTAAAAATACAACATATTGATCAAAATTTCTAAAAATAGCAGTTTTAAAAGTTTATTTTAAAAATATAACATATTGATCAAAATTTCTAAAAATAGTTTTGGAAAATTTATTTATAAATTAAACCCAATCGATCGAAAATTCTAAAAGCATGCTCATCTATCAACAAAACCTCTTTTTATCCTACTTACTAAATCTCAATCCCAAATCTAAAAAATTTTAAAAAATTATAACCAATTGATCGAAAATTCTAAAAGCATGCTCATCTATCAACAAAACCTCTTTTTATCCTACTTACTAAATCTCAATCCCAAATCTAAAAAAATTTTAAAAAATTATAACCAATTGATCGAAAATTCTAAAAGTATACTCATCTATCAACAAAACTCTCCATATCTTAATTTCTAAATCACAATTTCAAATCTATAATATTTATCAACAAAACTCTCCATATCTTAATTTCTAAATCACAATAATGATCAAAAATTCTAAAAGCATGTGTATCGATTAACAAAAACTCTTGTTATCCTAATTTCTAAATCTCAATCCCAAATCTAAAAAAATTTTAAAAGCATACCCATTTATCTTCAAAACTCTTGTTATCCTAATTTCTAAATCTCAATCGCAAATCTACAGTATTTACTTATATGATAACTTTCCAAATATAGCAGCTTTTAAAATTTTATTTTTGAAATATAACCTATTGATCAAAAATTCTAAAAGTATACCCATTTATCAACAAAACTCTTCATGTCTTAATTTATAAATCACAATCTCAAATGTATAATATTTATCTACAAAAGATAAGTTTCCAAAATAGCAGTTTTGGAAAATTTCTTTAAAAATTATAACAAATTGATCAAAATTTCTAAAAATAGTTTTGGAAAATTTATTTAAAAACATTTTTTGGTTAGCAACATTAATATTTTTATTTTTAAAAATATAACCTATTGATCAAAATTTCTAAAAATAGTTTTTGAAAAATTTATTTAAAAATTATAACAAATTGATCAAAATTTTTAAAAGCATACCCATTTATCTTCAAAACTCTTGTTATCATAATTTCTAAATCACAATAATGATCAAAAATTCTAAAAGTATACCCATTTATCTTCAAAACTCTTGTTATCCTAATTTCCAATTCACAATCCTAAATCTACAATGTTTCTACAAAAGATAAGTTTCCAAAATAGCAGTTTTAAAAGTTTATTTTAAAAATATAACCAATTGATGAAAATTCTAAAAGCATACCCATTTATCTTCAAAACTCTTGTTATCCTAATTTCTAAATCACAATTTCAAATCTATAATATTTATCAACAAAAACTATTTTCTAAATCACATTCCCAAATCTACAATATTTTCCTGCATAAATGAAAATTTTCTAAAAATAGCAGGTTTTGGAAAATTTATTTAAAAATTATAACCAATTGATCAAAATTTTTAAAAGCATACCCATTTATCTTCAAAACTCTTGTTATCCTAATTTCTAAATCACAATCTCAAATGTATAATATTTATCTACAAAATTATAACTTTCCAAATATAGCTGTTTTAAAATTTTATTTTTAAAAATATAACATATTGATCAAATATTCTAAAAGCATGTCTATTTATCAATAAAAACTCTTGCTATCCAAATTTCTAAATCTCTATCCCAAATCTACAATATTTTCCTGCATAAATGAAAATTTTCTAAAAATAGCGGGTTTTGAAAAATTTATTTAAAAATATAACCTATTGATCAAAATTTTTAAAAAATTATAACATATTGATCAAAATTTTTAAAAGCATACCCATTTATCTTCAAAACTCTTGTTATCATAATTTCTAAATCTCTATCCCAAATCTACAATATTTATCTACAAAATGATAACTTTCTAAAAATAGCGGTTTTGGAAAATTTCTTTAAAAATTATAACCAATTGATCGAAAATTCTAAAAGCATACCCATTTATCAACAAAATGATAACTTTCCAAATATAGCTGTTTTAAAATTTTATTTTTGAAATATAACCTATTGATCAAAAATTCTAAAAGTATACCCATTTATCTTCAAAACTCTTGTTATCATAATTTCTAAATCACAATAATGATCAAAAATTCTAAAAGCATGCTCATCTATCAACAAAACTCTTGTTATCCTAATTTCTAAATCACAATAATGATCAAAAATTCTAAAAGCATACCATCTATCAACAAAACCTCTTTTTATCCTAATTTCTAAATCACATTCCCAAATCTACAATATTTTCCTAAAAATGAAAACTTTCTAAAAATAGCGGGTTTTGGAAAATTTCTTTAAAAATTATAACCAATTGATCAAAATTTCTAAAAATAGTTTTGGAAAATTTATTTAAAAACATTTTTTGGTTAGCAACATTAATATTTTTATTTTTAAAAATATAATCTATTGATCAAAATTTTTAAAAGCATACCATCTATCAACAAAACCTCTTTTTATCCTACTTACTAAATCTCAATCCCAAATCTACAATATTTTCCTGCATAAATGAAAATTTTCTAAAAATAGCAGTTTTAAAAGTTTATTTTAAAAATATAACCTATTGATCAAAATTTTTAAAAGCATACCCATTTATCAACAAAATGATAACTTTCTAAAAATACCAGGTTTTGGAAAATTTATCTAAAAATTATAACATATTGATCAAATATTCTAAAAGCATACCCATTTATCTTCAAAAACTTGTTATCCTAATTTCTAAATCTCAATCCCAAATCTAAAAAATTTTAAAAGTATACCCATTTATCAACAAAAATCTTGTTATCCTAATTTCTAAATCACAATTTCAAATCTATAATATTTATCTACAAAATTATAACTTTCCAAATATATCAGTTTTTAAAAGTTTATTTTAAAAATATAACATATTGATCAAATATTCTAAAAGCATACCCATTTATCTTCAAAAACTTGTTATCCTAATTTCTAAATCACAATTTCAAATCTATAATATTTATCAACAAAAACTATTTTCTAAATCACAATCTCAAATCTACAATATTTTCCTATAGAATGAAAACTTTCTAAAAATAGTTTTGGAAAATTTATTTAAAAATATAATCTATTGATCAAAAATTCTAAAAGTATACCCATTTATCAACAAAAATCTTGTTATCCTAATTTCTAAATCACAATCTCAAATGTATAATATTTATCTACAAAATGATAACTTTCTAAAAATAGTTTTTGAAAAATTTATTTAAAAATATAACCTATTGATCAAAAATTCTAAAAGTATACTCATCTATCAACAAAAACTATTTTCTAAATCACAATAATGATCAAAAATTCTAAAAGCATACCCATTTATCTTCAAAACTCTTGTTATCATAATTTCTAAATCTCTATCCCAAATCTACAATATTTATCTACAAAATGATAACTTTCCAAATATATCAGCTTTTAAAAGTTTATTTTAAAACTATAACATAGTGATCAAAATTTCTAAAAGCATACCCGCCTATCAACAAAACTCTTCATGTCTTAATTTATAAATCACAATCTAAAATCTATAATATCTCTCTAAAATGATAACTTTCTAAAAATAGCAGTTTTGGAAAATTTCTTTAAAAATTATAACCAATTGATCAAAATTTTTAAAAGCATACCCATTTATCAACAAAAATTCTTGTTATCCTAATTTCTAAATCACAATCTCAAATGTATAATATTTATCTACAAAATTATAACTTTCCAAATATATCAGTTTTTAAAAGTTTATTTTAAAAATATAATCTATTGATCAAAATTTTTAAAAGTATACCCATTTATCAACAAAACTCTTCATGTCTTAATTTATAAATCACAATCTCAAATGTATAATATTTATCAACAAAACTCTTGTTATCATAATTTCTAAATCACAATAATGATCAAAAATTCTAAAAGCATACCCATTTATCTTCAAAACTCTTGTTATCCTAATTTCTAAATCTCAATCCCAAATCTAAAAAATTTTAAAAGCATACCCATTTATCTTCAAAACTCTTGTTATCATAATTTCTAAATCACAATCTCAAATCTACTATATTTATCTACAAAATGATAACTTTCTAAAAATACCAGGTTTTGGAAAATTTCTTTAAAAATTATAACAAATTGATCAAAATTCTAAAAGCATACCAATCTATCAACAAAACCTCTTTTTATCCTAATTTCTAAATCACAATCTCAAATGTATAATATTTATCAACAAAATGATAACTTTCCAAATATATCAGTTTTAAAAGTTTATTTTAAAAATATAACCTATCGATCAATAATTCTAAAAGTATACTCATCTATCAACAAAACTCTTCTTATCCTAATTTCTAAATCTCAATCTCAAATCTACAATATTTATCTACAAAATTATAACTTTCCAAATATATCAGCTTTTAAAAGTTTATTTTAAAAATATAACATATTGATCAAAAATTCTAAAAGCATGTCTATTTATCAATAAAAACTCTTGCTATCCAAATTTCTAAATCTCAATCCCAAATCTAAAAAAATTTTAAAAGCATACCCGTCCATCAACAAAAACTCTTGTTATCATAATTTCTAAATCTCAATCGCAAATCTACAGTATTTACTTATATGATAACTTTCCAAATATAGTAGTTTAAAAAATTATTTTAAAAATATAATCTATTGATCAAAAATTCTAAAAGCATACCCATTTATCTTCAAAACTCTTGTTATCATAATTTCTAAATCACAATAATGATCAAAAATTCTAAAAGCATACCGTCTATCAACAAAAATCTTGTTATCCTAATTTCTAAATCACAATCCCAAATCTACAATATTTTCCTACAAAATGAAAAATTTCTAAAAGCATACCCATCTATCAACAAAACTCTTGTTATCATAATTTCTAAATCACAATCCCAAATCTACAATATTTTCCTAAAAATGAAAACTTTCTAAAAATAGCAGTTTTGGAAAATTTATCTAAAAATTATAACATATTGATCAAAAATTCTAAAAGCATACCCATTTATCAAGAACAAATCTTGTTATCCTAATTTCCAATTCACAATCCTAAATCTACAATGTTTCTACAAAAGATAAGTTTCCAAAATAGCAGTTTTGGAAAATTTATCTAAAATGATAACTTTCCAAATATAGCAGTTTTAAAAGTTTATTTTAAAAATATAGCCTATTGATCTAAAATTCTAAAAGCATGCTCATCTATCAACAAAAACTATTTTCTAAATCACAATCTAAAATCTATAATATTTATCTACAAAATGATAACTTTCTAAAAATACCAGGTTTTGGAAAATTTATTTAAAAATATAATCTATTGATCAAAATTTTTAAAAAATTATAACCAATTGATCAAAATTTCTAAAAGCATACCGTCTATCAACAAAAACTCTTGTTATCATAATTTCTAAATCACAATAATGATCAAAAATTCTAAAAGCATACCAATCTATCAACAAAACTCTTGTTATCATAATTTCTAAATCACAATAATGATCAAAAATTCTAAAAGTATACCCATTTATCAACAAAATGATAACTTTCTAAAAATAGCAGGTTTTGGAAAATTTATTTAAAAATATAACCAATTGATGAAAATTCTAAAAGTATACCCATTTATCAACAAAATGATAACTTTCTAAAAATAAAGGGTTTTGGAAAATTTCTTTAAAAATTATAACATATTGATCAAAATTTTTAAAAGCATACCAATCTATCAACAAAAATTTTGTTATCCAAATTTATAAATCACAATCTCAAATCTACAATATTTATCTACAAAATTATAACTTTCCAAATTTAGCAGTTTTTAAAAGTTTATTTTAAAAATATAACCTATTGATCAAAATTTCTAAAAGCATAACACCATTTATCAAGAAAAAATCTTGTTATCAAAATTTCTAAATCACAATCCCAAATCTAAAATATTTTCCTAAAAATCAAAACTTTCTTAAAAATAGCAGGTTTTGGAAAATATATTTAAAAATTATAACCAATTAATCGAAATTTCTAAAAGCATACCCATCTATAAAAAAAAACTCTTGTTATCCTAATTTATAAATCACAATCTCAAATCTACAATATTTATCTACAAAATGATAACTTTCCAAATATAGCAGTTTTTAAAATTTTATTTTTAAAATAAAACCTCTTGATCAAAATTTCTAACAGCATACCCATTTATCAACAAAAAAAATATTGTTATCTTAATTTCTAAATCACAATCCCAAATCTACAATATTTTCCTAAAAATGAAAGCTTTCTATAAATGCTAGGTTTTGGAAAATTTATTTAAAAATTATAACCTATTGATTAAAAATTCTAAAAGCAAACCCATTTATCTACAAAAACTCTTGTTATCCTAATTTCTAAATCACAATCTCAAATGTACAACATTTATCTACAAAATGATAACTTTACAATCAGAGCAGTTTTTAAAAGTTTATTTTGAAAATATAACCTATTGATCAAAAATTCTAAAAACATGACCATTTATCAACAAAAACTTTTGTTATCCTAATTTTTAAATTTCAATCCCAAATCTACAATGTTTTCATACATAATGAAAACTTTCTAAAAATAGCAGGTTTTTGAAAATTTATTTAAAAATTATAACCAATTGATAGAAAATTCTTAAAGCATACACATCTGTCAACAAAAATTCTTGTTATCTTAATTTCTAAATCACAATCCAAAATCTACAATGTTTCTCTAAAAAGATAATTTTCCAAAATAACAAGTTTGGAAAATCTATTTAAAAATTATAACCTATTAATCTAACATTTTGAAAGCATACCCATCTATCAACAAAACCCTTGTTATCCTAATTTCTAAATCACAATCCCAAATTTACAATATTTCTCTACAAAATAATATTTTTCCAAATATAGCTGTTTTTAAAATTTTATTTTAAAATATAACCTAATGAACAAAAATTCTAAAAGCAAACTCATCTATCAACAAAAATTTTGTTATCCTAATTTCTAAATCACAATCCAAAATCTACAATATTTATCTACAAAATGATAAATTTCCAAATATAGCAGCTTTTAAAATTTTATTTTTAAAATATAACATATTGATCAAAATTTCTAAATCAGAATATCAAATCTACAATATTTTCCTAAAAATGAAAGCTTTCTATAAATGCTAGGTTTTGGAAAATTTATTTAAAAATATAACCTATTGATCAAAATTTTTAAAAGTTTATTTAAAAATTATAACCTATTGATCAAAAATTCTAAAAGCATACTCATCTATCAACAAAAATCTTGCTATCCTAATTTCTAAATCACAATCCCAAATCTACAATGTTTCTCTAAAAAGATAATTTTCCAAAATAACAAGTTTTAGATAATGTATCTACAAAATATAACATATTGATCAAAAATTCTAAAAACATGACCATTTATCAACAAAATGATAACTTTCCAAATATAGCTGTTTTTAAAATTTTATTTTAAAATATAACATATTGATCAAAATTTCTAAAAATAGCAGGTTTTGGAAAATTTATTTAAAAATTATAACCTATTGATCAAAATTTCTAAAAGCATACCCATTTATCAACAAAAACTCTTGTTATCCTAATTTCTAAATCACAATCCCAAATCTAAAATATTTTCCTAAAAATCAAAACTTTCTTAAAAATAGCAGGTTTTGGAAAATATATTTAAAAATTATAACCAATTAATCGAAATTTCTAAAAGCATACCCATCTATAAAAAACTCTTGTTATCCTAATTTATAAATCACAATCTCAAATCTACAATATTTATCTACAAAATGATAACTTTCCAAATATAGCAGTTTTAAAATTTTATTTTTAAAATAAAACCTCTTGATCAAAATTTCTAACAGCATACCCATTTATCAACAAAAAATATTGTTATCTTAATTTCTAAATCACAATCCCAAATCTACAATATTTTCCTAAAAATGAAAGCTTTCTATAAATGCTAGGTTTTGGAAAATTTATTTAAAAATTATAACCTATTGATTAAAAATTCTAAAAGCAAACCCATTTATCTACAAAACTCTTGTTATCCTAATTTCTAAATCACAATCTCAAATGTACAACATTTATCTACAAAATGATAACTTTACAATCAGAGCAGTTTTAAAAGTTTATTTTGAAAATATAACCTATTGATCAAAAATTCTAAAAACATGACCATTTATCAACAAAACTTTTGTTATCCTAATTTTAAATTTCAATCCCAAATCTACAATGTTTTCATACATAATGAAAACTTTCTAAAAATAGCAGGTTTTGAAAATTTATTTAAAAATTATAACCAATTGATAGAAAATTCTTAAAGCATACACATCTGTCAACAAAAATTCTTGTTATCTTAATTTCTAAATCACAATCCAAAATCTACAATGTTTCTCTAAAAAGATAATTTTCAAAAATAACAAGTTTGGAAAATCTATTTAAAAATTATAACCAATTGATAGAAAATTCTTAAAGCATATCCATCTATCAACAAAACTTTTGTTATCCTAATTTCTAAATCACAATCCTAAATCTACAATGTTTCTCTAAAAAGATAATTTTCCAAAATAACAAGTTCTAGATAATATATCTACAAGATATAACATATTGATCAAATATTCTAAAAGCATACCCATTTATCAACAAAAACTCTTGTTGTCTTAATTTCTAAATCACAATCCTAAATCTACAATGTTTCTCTAAAAAGATAATTTTCCAAAATAACAAGTTCTAGATAATATATCTACAAAATGATAACTTTACAATCAGAGCAGTTTTAAAAGTTTATTTTAAAATTATAACCAATTGATCGAAAATTCTAAAAGCAAACCCATTTATCTACAAAATGATAACTTTTCAAATATAGCAGTTTTAAAAGTTTATTTAAAAATATAACTTATTGATCAAAATTTCTAAATCACAATCCCAAATCTACAATATTTATCTACAAAAGATAAATTTTCAAAAATAACAAGTTCTAGATAATATATCTACAAGATATAACATATTGATCAAAATTTCTAAATCACAATCTCAAATGTACAACATTTATCTACAAAATGATAAATTTCCAAATATAGCAGTTTTAAAAGTTTATTTTAAAATATAGCCTATTGATAAAAAGTTCTAAAAGCATACCCATTTATCAACAAAATGATAACTTTCCAAATATAGCAGCTTTTAAAAGTTTATTTTAAAATTATAACCAATTGATAGAAAATTCTTAAAGCATATCCATCTATCAACAAAAACTCTTGTTGTCTTAATTTCTAAATCACAATCTCAAATGTACAACATTTATCTACAAAATGATAACTTTTCAAATATAGCAGTTTTAAAATTTTATTTTTAAAATATAACCTATTGATTAAAAATTCTAAAAACATGACCATTTATCAACAAAAACTCTTGTTATCCTAATTTTAAATTTCAATCCCAAATCTACAATATTTATCTACAAAATGATAACTTTACAATCAGAGCAGTTTTAAAATTTTATTTTTAAAATAAAACCTCTTGATCAAAATTTCTAAAAGCATACCCATTTATCAACAAAATGATAACTTTCCAAATTTAGCAGTTCTTAAAAGTTTATTTTGAAAATATAACCTAATGAACAAAAATTCTAAAAACATGACCATTTATCAACAAAAACTATTTTCTAAATCACAATCCCAAATTTACAATATTTCTACAAAATAATATTTTTCCAAATATAGCAGTTTTAAAAGTTTATTTTAAAATAAAACCTCTTGATCAAAATTTGTGACAAAAAAACTATTGATCAAAATTTCTAAAAGCATACCAATTTATCAAGAAAAATATTGTTATCTTAATTTCTAAATCACAATCTCAAATCTACTATATTTATCTACAAAATTATAACTTTCCAAATTTAGCAGTTCTTAAAAGTTTATTTTAAAATATAACCTGTTGTTCAAAATTTTTAAAAGCATACCCATTTATCAACAAAATGATAACTTTCCAAATATAGCTGTTTTAAAATTTTATTTTTGAAATATAACCTATTGATCAAAATTTGTGACAAAAAAACTATTGATCAAAATTTTTAAAAGCATACCATCTATCAACAAAAACTATTTTCTAAATCACAATCTCAAATCTACGATATATATCTACAAAATGATAATTTTCCAAATATAGCAGTTTTAAAAGTTTATTTTAAAAATATAACTCATTGATCAAAATTTGTGACAAAAAAACTATTGATCAAAATTTGTGACAAAAAAACTATTGATCAAAATTTGTGACAAAAAAACTATTGATCAAAATTTGTGACAAAAAAACTATTGATCAAAATTTTCTAAATCACAATTTCAAATCTATAATATTTATCTACAAAATGATAATTTTCCAAATATAGCAGCTTTTAAAATTTTATTTTTAAAAATATAACCTGTTGTTCAAAATTTTTAAAAGCATACCCATTTATCAACAAAACTCTCCATATCTTAATTTCTAAATCACAATTTCAAATCTATAATATCTCTAAAATGATAACTTTCCAAATATATCAGTTTTAAAAGTTTATTTTAAAATTATAACCAACTGATCGAAATTTCTAAAATCATACCAATCTATCAACAAAAACTATTTTCTAAATCACAATCTAAAATCTATAATATCTCTAAAATGATAACTTTCCAAATTTAGCAGTTCTTAAAAGTTTATTTTAAAAATATAATCTATTGATCAAAATTTGTGACAAAAAAACTATTGATCAAAAATTCTAAAACCATGTCCATCTATCAACATAAACTCTTGTTATCATAATTTCTAAATCTCAACCTCAAATCAATAATATTTTCCTACAGAATGAAAAATTTCTTAAAATAGCAGGTTTTGGAAAATTTTATTTTTAAAATTATAACCAATTGATCGAAAATTCTAAAAGTATACCCATCTGTCAACAAAACACTTATTATCCTAATTTCTAAATCACAATCTAAAATCTATAATATTTATCTACAAAATTATAACTTTCCAAATATAGCAGCTTTTAAAATTTTATTTTTAAAAATATAGCCTATTGATCTAAAATTCTAAAAGCATACCCATCTATCAACAAAAACTCTTGTTATCCTAATTTCCAATTCACAATCCTAAATCTACAATGTTTCTCTACAAAAAGATAAATTTTCAAAAATAACAAGTTCTAGATAATATATCTACAAGATATAACATATTGATCAAATATTCTAAAAGCATACCCATCTATCAACAAAAACTATTTTCTAAATCACAATCTCAAATCTACTATATTTATCTACAAAAGATAAGTTTCCAAAAATAGCAGTTTTTAAAAGTTTATTTTAAAAATATAACCTATTGATCAAAATTTTTAAAAGCATACCCATTTATTAACAAAAATCTTGTTACCCTAATTTATAAATTACAATCTCAAATCTACAATATTTTCCTAAAAAATGAAAACTTTCTAAAAATAGCAGGTTTTGGAAAATTTATCTAAAAATTATAACCAATTGATCAAAAATTCTAAAAGCATACCATCTATCAACAAAAACTCTTGTTATCCTAATTTCTAAATCACAATCTCAAATCTACAATATTTATCTACAAAATGATAACTTTTCAAATATAGCAGCTTTTAAAATTTTATTTTTGAAATATAACCTATTGAACAAAAATTCTAAAAGCATGCTCATCTATCAACAAAACCTCTTTTTATCCTACTTACTAAATCTCAATCCCAAATCTACAATATTTTCCTGCATAAATGAAAATTTTCTAAAAATAGCAGGTTTTGGAAAATTTCTTAAAAATTATAACCAATTGATCGAAAATTCTAAAAGCATACCCATTTATCAACAAAACTCTCCATATCTTAATTTCTAAATCACAATAATGATCAAAAATTCTAAAAGCATACCCATTTATCAACAAAAATTCTTGTTATCCTAATTTCTAAATCACAATCCCAAATCTACAATATTTATCTACAAAATGATAACTTTCCAAATATATCAGTTTTTAAAAGTTTATTTTAAAAATATAACATATTGATCAAAACTCCTAAAAGCATGCCCATATATATAAAACCCTCTTTTTATCCTAATTTCTAAATCTCAATCTCAAATCTACAATATTTTCCTATAGAATGAAAACTTTCTAAAAATAGCAGGTTTTGGAAAATTTTATTTTAAAAATATAACCTATTGATCAAAATTTTTAAAAGCATACCCATTTATCAACAAAACTCTTGTTATCCTAATTTCTAAATCACAATCCCAAATCTACAATATTTATCTACAAAATGATAACTTTCCAAATATATCAGTTTTAAAAGTTTATTTTAAAAATATAACATAGTGATCAAATATTCTAAAAGCATACCCATCTATCAACAAAACTCTTGTTATCCTAATTTCTAAATCACAATCTCAAATCTACAATATTTATCTACAAAATTATAACTTTCCAAATTTAGCAGTTCTTAAAAGTTTATTTTAAAAATATAACCTGTTGTTCAAAATTTTTAAAAGCATACCCATTTATCAACAAAACTTTTGTTATCCTAATTTCTAAATCACAATCTCAAACCTACAATATTTATCAACAAAATGATAACTTTTCAAATATAGCAGTTTTAAAAGTTTATTTTAAAAATATAACTCATTGATCAAAATTTGTGACAAAAAAACTATTGATCAAAAATTCTAAAACCATGTCCATCTATCAACATAAACTCTTGTTATCATAATTTCTAAATCTCAACCTCAAATCAATAATATTTTCCTACAGAATGAAAAATTTCTTAAAATAGCAGGTTTTGGAAAATTTTATTTTTAAAATTATAACCAATTGATCGAAAATTCTAAAAGTATACCCATCTGTCAACAAAACACTTATTATCTTAATTTATAAATCACAATCTAAAATCTATAATATTTATCTACAAAATTATAACTTTCCAAATATAGCTGTTTTAAAATTTTATTTTTGAAATATAACCTATTGAACAAAAATTCTAAAAGTATACCCATTTATCAAGAACAAATCTTGTTATCCTAATTTCTAAATCTCTATCCCAAATCTACAATATTTTCCTGCATAAATGAAAATTTTCTAAAAATAGCAGGTTTTGGAAAATTTCTTTAAAAAATTATAACAAATTGATCAAAAATTTTAAAAGTATACCCATTTATCAACAAAATGATAACTTTCCAAATATAGTAGTTTAAAAAATTATTTTAAAAATATAACCTATTGATCAAAAATTTTTAAAAGCATACCAATCTATCAACAAAAATCTTGTTATCCTAATTTCTAAATCACAATAATGATCAAAAATTCTAAAAGCATGCTCATCTATCAACAAAAACTATTTTCTAAATCACAATAATGATCAAAAATTCTAAAAGCATGTGTATCGATTAACAAAAACTCTTGTTATCATAATTTCTAAATCTCTATCCCAAATCTACAATATTTATCTACAAAATTATAACTTTCCAAATATAGCTGTTTTAAAATTTTATTTTTGAAATATAACCTATTGATCAAAAATTTTAAAAGTATACCCATTTATCAACAAAATGATAACTTTCCAAATATATCAGTTTTAAAAGTTTATTTTAAAAATATAATCTATTGATCAAAAATTTTAAAAGCATACCATCTATCAACAAAAACTATTTTCTAAATCACAATTTCAAATCTATAATATTTATCTACAAAATTATAACTTTCCAAATATATCAGTTTTAAAAGTTTATTTTAAAAATATAATCTATTGATCAAAAATTTTTAAAAGCATACCCATTTATCAACAAAAATCTTGTTATCCTAATTTCTAAATCACAATAATGATCAAAAATTCTAAAAGCATGTCTATTTATCAATAAAAACTCTTGCTATCCAAATTTCTAAATCACAATCTAAAATCTATAATATTTATCTACAAAATGATAACTTTCTAAAAATAGCAGGTTTTGGAAAATTTATTTAAAAATTATAACATATTGATCAAAAATTTTAAAAGTATACCCATTTATCTTCAAAACTCTTGTTATCCTAATTTCTAAATCACATTCCCAAATCTACAATATTTATCTACAAAATGATAACTTTCTAAAAATAGCAGGTTTTGAAAAATTTATTTAAAAATTATAACATATTGATCAAAAATTCTAAAAGCATGTCTATTTATCAATAAAAACTCTTGCTATCCAAATTTCTAAATCTCAATCGCAAATCTACAGTATTTACTTATATGATAACTTTCCAAATATAGTAGTTTAAAAAAATTATTTTAAAATATAACCTATTGATCAAAAATTCTAAAAGCATGTGTATCGATTAACAAAAACTCTTGTTATCATAATTTCTAAATCTCTATCCCAAATCTACAATATTTTCCTACAAAATGAAAACTTTCTAAAAGTAGAAGGTTTTGGAAAATTTATTTAAAAATTATACCCAATTGAAAGAAAATTCTAAAAGCATACCCATCTATCAACAAAAACTCTTAATATCCTAATTTCTAAATCACAATCTCAAATCTACAATATTTATCTACAAAATGATAACTTTCCAAATATAGCAGTTTTTAAAATTTTATTTTTAAAATATAGCCTTTCGATCAAAAATTCTAAAAGCATACTCATCTATCAACATAAACTATTGTTATCCTAGTTTCTAAATCACAATCCCAAATCTACAATAATTCTCAACAAAATGATAACTTTCCAAATATACCAGGTGTTGAAAATTTTATTTTGAAATTATAGCCTATTTATCAAAAATTCTAAAAGCGTACTAATCTATCTACATAAACTTGTTATCATAATTTTAAATCACAATCCAAAATCTACAATATTTCTACAAAATCATCACTTCCTAATATAGTAGGTTTTGGAAAATTTATTTAAAAATTATAACTCATTGATCAAAATTCTAAAAGCATACCCATCTTAATTTCTAAATCACAATCTCAAATCAACAATGTTTATCAACATGACAACTTTCTAAAAATATCAAGTTTTGGAAAATTTATTTAAAAGTTATACCCTATTGATCAACAATCTAAAACATACCCATCTATCAACAAAAACTCTTGTTATCCTATTTTGTAAACCACAATCCCAAATCTACAATATTTTCCTTCAAAAATTATAACTTTCTAAAAATAGCAGGTTTTAGAAAATTTATTTAAAAATTAAAACATACTGATCAAAATTCTAAAATCATACCATCTATCAACAAAATTTCTTGTTATCCTAACTTCTAAATCACAATCCCAAAGCTACATTATTTATCTACAAAATGATAACTTTCCAAATTTAGTTGTTTCTTAAAAATAACATATTGATCCAAAATTATAAAAGCATACCCATTTATCAACAAAAACTCTTGTTATCCTAATTTCTAAATCACTATTCCAAATCTACAATAATTTCCTACAAAATGAAAACTTTCTAAAAATAGCAGGTTTTGGAAAATTTATTTAAAAATTATAACTTTCTAAAAATAGCAGGTTTTGAAAAATTTATTTAAAAATTATAACTCATTGATCAAAATTCTAAAAGCATACCCATCTATCAACAAAAACTCTTGTTATCCTAATTTCTAAATCACAATCCCAAATCTACAATATTTCTCTACAAAATGATAACTTTCTAAAAATAGCAGGTTTTGGAAAATTAATTTAAAAATTAAAACATACTGATCAAAATTCTAAAATCATACCATCTATCAACAAAATTTCTTGTTATCCTAACTTCTAAATCACAATCCCAAAGCTACATTATTTATCTACAAAATGATAACTTTCCAAATTTAGTTGTTTCTTAAAAATAACATATTGATCCAAAATTATAAAAGCATACCCATTTATCACCAAAAACTCTTGTTATCCTAATTTCTAAATCACTATTCCAAATCTACAATATTTCAAACTTTCCCAAAATAAGACGTTTTGGAAATTTTATTTAAACATTATAACTTATTGATCAAAAAATTTCGTTAAAAAAAGATCAAAATTTTAAAAGCATACCTATCTATCAACAAAAACTCTTGTTATTCTAATTTCTAAATCACAATCCCAAATCTAATATTTATCTACAAAATTATAATTTTCCAAAAATAGCAGGTTTTGGAAAATTTATTTAAAAATTATAACCGATTAATCAAAAATTCTAAAACCATACCAATTTATAACCAAAATCTCTTCTGAATTTTTGATCAATAGGTTGTGTTTTGTAAATAAACTTTTAAAATTTTCTATTTTTGGAAAGTTATCACTTTTTAGAGAAGATAATGTAGATTTGAGATTGTGATTTGGAAATTTGGATAACAAGATTATTTGTTGATAAATGAATATTCTTTTAGAATTTTTGATCAATAGGCTGTATTTTTTAAATAAAATTTTTAAAAATTCTATTTTTGGAAATTTATCATTTGTTAGAGAAAATAATATTTATGTGCTTACTCTAATTTAATTATATACATAATACATAAATGAACACAAATAAAATATAATATATAAAAATTATTTTTATCCCGCGCAATTGCGCTGGTCTTAACCTAGTCTATCTTATTAAAACAAAAAACATTGCGTTGGAACCAATTTGCTTCTACGTAAAAAAATTAAAAAAATGTACTATATAATTAATTCGATTATACACTAATCTTAAGATTAACACATTTAATATTAACAATATAGGACACTTAAAATACCCTATTTTATGGTAATATTATATATCACCATTATTAATGTTGAAATTTATAAAGTATTAGATCCGTAAATCTAGAATTTGCATGTTTGTAGAGAAAACTTTATAACGCAATTATTATTGTAAGATTTAGGCAATATCTATTGAACATTTATGTTCATGATTATAGAAAATGTCACTGCATTTTTTGCCTCATTTAGAAATTCATTAAGGTATATTTAGAAAACATTATTGAATCAAATTAATTTCGCCTAACAAGTTCAATTTTTTTTTTTATCATCAACTTTACAGACTCATACTGACTCTGTAAACCAAACCGGGTGAAGTGCATCCATGTGAACGACAAAAGACGATTGCTTCCTAACACTGCGTGCTAGTCTATCCGCCATTGAGTTTTGCGTCCTTGGAACATAGATGATCTCTGATCGGGAAAAGCTCTCTTTTAGGGTCTTGACATCGTCCAAATAATTTGCAAAAGCTGGTCATTCTTCTGGTTCCGAAACCATCTTCACCAATTGAGAACAATCTGTTGCAAATGTAACTTGAAACTGACGTAGATTCCTCATACATTCCATTGCCCAGAGGAGTGCTTTCATCTCCGCATGAAGAGGAGAGAGACTAGCCCTAACATTCTTCGCCCCCAACAATCCATCAAATCTTTCTAAAGTGTTTAGCCAACCTTGTCCTGAAAAAATATCATCATCTTTCCATGAGCCATCTGTGAAACACCATCTTCTTGGAATTGACGGCAAAATTATATCCACTATTTGTGGTGTTGTTCTCTGTTCACTCAATATTTGTGACTCAGCCCACAATGTGGATTCTGTTTCTGCTAATTTAAGCGTATCTATGGGATCCATATCCAAATTACTAAAAAATTTATTATTCCTAACTTTCCAAATATATCATAGTATCCATGCAAACTGATGATCTTCCAGCTGCGGGAAAATTCTCCAGAAAAAATGATCCATATTTGTGAAGAGAGAACTTGTTGGAAAAATATCTGGATTTGACGGTATCTTCGAAAGAGCCCAAACCTGTAGTGTTGGAGGACATTCAAAAAACACATGATTTATCGATTCCTCTTGGACCCCACATCGTACATAACAAATATCCCCTTGAATTTCTCTCGCTTGTAAATTTTTCTTCACTGCTATACATCCTGTCACCAATTACCATAGAAAATGTTTTAACTTTGGTGGACACCGTATCTTCCTACAGAAAACCTTTAGAACATCCACTGTGGGACCAATCAAGAATGGTGGTCTCTCCTATAAATTGGCCTAACAAGTTAACTCATCTGATATTTCCATATTTATTATACAGTAATATTTCGTCTATGCAAATGTGGACCACACGATTCAAATCAAAAGTTGAATGAACTTTTTGATTTGAAGAGATATTTTACCAAAAAATAATAATTCACAAGAAAAAATGCTTACGTTAAACCATAAAAAATCATATATCATTTTGGTAAAGTTGAATAAAAATGTATATTATAAAAATACTTAAATATGAAATATTTAAATCAATATTTTAATTCAACCCTAATAAACCAGACTGTTGGGTTAATTGCGAATGGATCGCGAAGTTTAATAATTTTAATATTTTTGATGAAATTTTCAGCAAAAGTTTTGTTAATTTTTAAAATGTTTATTTAAAATATTTTTGTATTTAAATCAGCACTTATATAGCAAGACAAGTTTCAAACAGAAAGATCAAGAGCATCCTGCAGAAAAAAAGTTAACACAAATCGGAAGGATTGGTCGCTCAAGCTGATTTAGATAGTGTTTCTGATGTTGTACTACAAAGTCTTAAAGGAGATTGCAGTTTCGGTGAGGAAACGTATTGTGAATTGGTGAAAGGGTTTATAGAGAGTAAAAGGATAAAGAGTTTAGCAACGCTTATAATCGAAGCTCACAAGTTGGAGTCTCTGTCTATTGAATCTGAAAAGTCAGTTGGGTTTGGTATTGTAAACGCTTGTATTGATCTCGGATTCTCTGGTAAAAGTATACTCGATGAGATGGATGCTCAAGGAGGATCTGGTGGGATCGGTGTGTATGTACCTATCTTAAAAGCCTATTGCAAAGAGAACAGAACAGCTGAAGCTACTCAGCTGGTTAAAGAGATCAGCAACTCTGGAGTTCAGCTAGATGTCGAGACCTATAAAGCTTTGATCGAAGCTTCCATGACCAAACATGATTTTGTATCTGCGCTTACATTGTTTAGGGACATGAGAGAAACGCGAGTAACTGATCTGAAAGGGAGCTACTTAACAATCATGACAGGTCTCCTTGAGAATCAGAGACCAGAGTTAATGGCATCATTTGTGGAGGAAGTTTTGGAAAATCCTCGAGTAGAAGTGAAGTCACATGATTGGACGTTTAGAAGGATGGTGTTCCTTCGGTATGAGCCAAACCACCAAACATACTTGTCATTTATCAATGGATACGTGAGCTGCGAGAAGTATTTTGGTATCTTTGGTTAAAGAAGTCTGAAATTCTGTAGTATCTTTGGTTAAAGAAGTCTGAAAATTCAAAACATTAAATTGAATCTCTGTCAAATTGTTTGACTTTGTACCTTCTCTATTCTTTTATTACATTTACCTCTATTCTTTTATTACATTTACCTCTGTTCTTAGATTATTTTGTGTACATGAGTGAGTAAGTAACAACAACAATGATGATCTCTAAAGACGAACTTGTTTTGAGAATGTTTCATAAATTTTTTTAAAGAACCATAAGTAAGAGACTTGCAATAAACCACCTAAATGTTCAAACCTCTTTCTAAATCTCTTAACTCATTTTTGCACTTTAAAAACTATTAAAAATAATTAAGAAACCCTTTAAATGGTTTAGGGATAATGATGCTCTAAACTCTCTGAACAATGTTTTTTCTTGGTTAAGATGGCGGTGGATGATTGATTGATCAATGATACTGGCTGGTCCCACATGGTCTTCATGATCACACGTGACGTATTGGTCACTGAGTCATCATGGCTTTTGACATCATCATCCAATGACGAGCAAAATAAACGGCCACGTTCCGTGTGCATGAACCCGTTCGTGGCTGTAGCAATCCAGACCAAACACTTTTGTAATGAACATTGGCTTTTTATTGCAATTGGTTGGTTCGATTCTCTAATAGTTCATGACTCCTCTGGGTTTTGTAAAAGAACGATTTAATTGACTATTTGTAGGTCAATTGATCTGTTATCTTCAGATTAAGTAATGGTTGTTGAAATACCACAAACAAATTGCAAACCTTACTTTAAACATGATTTATTTGAAACAAATCCAAAAGGACGCAGATGTTAAATCAAATTTGATTTAACATTATATTAAAAAGGACGACTGAAAATAAGTGCAAACTTGGACAATTTATTTGAATCACAACGCCAAAATACATAATCATAACTTATTAGACTTTTCAAGTCGAGACAAACTCTGCGGCTGTGTCCAGCTCAGTTCTTGAATCTGCGTGTTAAGGAAAGAACAAACATAATAAACGTATAAGACTTCCTCTCTTTACCCAACCAGTTTCCAATATTTTTTAATGGTTCTTTTGGTTCTTACCATGACAAACAGGAGGGATTGCCCACGCCACAACTGGCCAGAACAGACTTGATTTTTGAAGGGTCAATTCCGGACAGGGAGAGGTACGGGCAGAGACATTCAAGATCAGCGGACTTAGCCACTGCGCAGCAGTCGGGTCCCGGAGCTGGCGGGCTGTTTCCAGTTACAGCTGGAGAACATTTCTGCAAGTCGTTTGTGTCGGTGTTGCATATAGGATAACTCTTAGCTTCTTCCATTATCATCGCCGCGGTTAAAACCATCGCAACAATGAGGATTGTGGTATTGTTCTTACCCATTTGTTTTTTTTTTTAATTCACTCTCTATCTCAACTCTATGGTGAAACCCTTAAATCTAATGAGCTTCTTATAATGCTACGTGAAAAGTTGGTAAAACGTAAGTTACAAAAGTTGGTAAAACGTAAGTCATGTCACGGTCTATTTAGTGAAGACTCAGTGCCGTAGACGTCGAGAACTTGTACGCAAATGGACAATTGTGGGAGACCTCTGTTGCATGAACATGTCTCCCGATGGTTAATGAAAACTTGCTCATGCACGTGACCAAATGGGTTTTGGTCTTTGTATTTTGTTTTATCCTTTACAAGTCATATAGATTTTAAAACTAAAAAAGAAAAGTCAGAGATTATTGTATAAAGATCAAAATATTGTCTTGTCGTATGTAACAACAGGTCTCTGTCTTTGTGAACTATCTGCTTCCTCAAGTTTCAAGTCAGAAGTCACAACACTAGAATCAGAGAAAGTTGCCTAACTTCAGTTTCCTATGATTCATGAAAAGTAAACAGTTTTTACGTTTGGTTCTCCTCAGGAAAAGCCGTGATGAGTGGATAGTCAAGAAAAGAAAAGTACTGATTTATCATTTTCGTTAATATATTGCACATGGTTTTTCTATACACAAGGTATATCGAAAAATCATCACAAATTTGTGATTTATTTGGATCAGAATACTAAAAAAAAAAAGATAACAAATTCAGATGCAGGACAAGATCCAGCCAATTCTTTGACAGCACCATAGAGACCTGTCTCATTGTCTCAATCTCAGTTCTTCAATCTCAGTTCACTAACCGATGACAAAAAAAAAAAATAATAACAATAATTCACTAACCACATGAAACCATACAATTAAATATATGTGTTTATACCACGGCAATTACGAGGGATTGTTGTAACGCCACATTTGGCTACAAGAGCCGCGACTTTAGATGGATCAATTCCTAAAATTGGGAGATAAAACTTGTATCTGCAAAAGCATGCAAGATCAGCGGATTTGACCACTACGCAGCACTCGTTGACTGGAGGCGGCGGGTTGTTTCCAGTGACGGCTGGACGACATTTCTGCATATCGTTTGAGTCGATTTTACAAAGGGTAAGGCTTGTAACTTCTTTCACCATTATTGCAGTCTTAGAGCTTTCATAGGCGGGATGCCTAATTTCCTCCAGCTCGTAAATCTGCGTGGATCGTCCTTCTGCTGCTGGTTTGATGTAAAAGTTGAGTAGTTTCACAGTCTAAGCTGTCTTGTACTCCAACTCAACCGACAAGTGACAAGCTTTACCGTATACCAGATTGTAGGGAGTGGTTTCGATTGGTGTTTTGTATGCTGTTCTGTAAGCCCAGAGAGATAAGATCGTCTATATAATATTTTTCATCTTGTAATAACATAATTAATAAGATATTAAAAAAATATTAAATATTCAGTGTGGGTCAAAATCTAATTTTTTTAAGAGCTGCATAATACCTAAAATTTTTGGAGATTTTTTATAGACGTAAAACACATAAACCCAAACCAAACTGAAATTTTATGAGAATGCAAGATCATCATTTATCTAAAAGACATCCAACAAACTGAGGTTAGGACTTTTGAAAAAAAAAAAAGTAAAAGAACTTGTATCAGCACCAATGGTCAAAATGAATCCAACCAGAACTAAGAAGAAGACTCATCAAATGATAACAACCTCCTCCTTCATGGCTCGAATGATAATTTCACATCCTGTAGAACGTTTTGTGAGTTTATTAACCTTTTCGACTATTTCTGATTCCACAACATTTCGAGGATCATAAGCTGTGGGGCTCAGAATGAGTTTCTTCAGTACTGCTGAGTTTCCAAGAAAGTAACTGGTTGCTTTCATCTTCCCTTTCTCCAATTCAAGTTGTTCTTGTATCTCAACACACTCAAGGGTCGATGACACACACCGCGGCACAACTTTGAGTTCCAATCCCTCCCCCTTGTCCATCTCCTCTGAATGAAGAACCTTCTACAACCAACACACAAAAAAAGAGAGCTGAGTTTTCAAAAACACACATCCACAAAAAAACATAAAGGGACAATAAGGTTTTTACCAAGAGTAGGTGTTTCAGATTGGGGCAACACTCAAGAAAGGCTGGCAGAAACTGCAATAACTTGCCATGGAACACTGCTTCTAAACGGGATAAGTTGTTGAACTTGGGGATGATTCCTGCTTTTGAGTAAAGATCAAGGGCCTGCAACACGAATATATAATAAATATAATACAAGCAAGTAAGAGAGGTTTTGAATAAGAAAAAGTCCATGAATTGTTGTATGAATATATATATATATTACCTGCACTGTTTTGGCAGAGATGATCATATGTCTTACACACGATATCCCATTGAGAAAATCACTGATTTCAATTCTCCACGGATTAAAAAACTCGCCAAAGTTGACAACAAACTTGATATCAAGCTCAACCACCAACAAACAAGACAGGTTCTCTACCACGATGCTGTCAAAATGATCTTCTCCGAGACTCATATACTCTAGCCCCGGAGCATCAATCTCAAGTGTGCATTCCACTTCCGAACTGCAATCCGATCTGTGCTTAAGCGGCACACAAAACTTCTTCAAGCTCTTAGACCTCACCCGCATAGCCATAAACTCTTCATACAGATCCCTCACCAAAGTCAGCTCCTCGAGTACAGGACATCCCGACACAAGTTTCTCCAGATGCACAAGCCATTTAACTTCTTCGAGATGCAAGAATCTAAGACAAGGCATGAACACAAAACCAAGATCCCTAAGTCAGAAAACGAGAGCTTTAAGTAAACCAATGTCTTGCTCGTGTAGAGATTCATAGGCATGAAGTCTACGCAAGGTAAGATAGCACCAAGACCGTCCTCATAATAATATGTACTGCTCTCAACGTCTAGATGCTGTGTCCCACGGTCAATCATCGCACTGAGACGATCCTTGAACCCGTCTATCATCGTGTTCCTGCGCTTAACCTTGACTGTTAACAGACTTGACTCAGACAACTCGAGAAGCTTGTCAATGAAGCTTAAGAAGCTTAAGAGCACTTCATCAGCATAATAAGGAATGACAGAGCAGTTTAAGTCAAGACCGGGAACACTACACATTCACCCATCTCTTGGACAAAACACTTGTCTGCACCGCTTGTTTTGTCGGAAGGTATGAGAGTATTTGAGTTAACAAACATTCCGGCAATTCGCTGATCCTGTCTCGCCCAGACATCACGAGACGAATCCTTAAAGAGCATCAACAAACAACAAACAGCATAAAAAAGGGGATCTTTGATTGAAAGAGATTCTCTAATCAATCACAAAACTTTATGCTACAAATGAAACGAAAGACTCGACGGATTGGGTTTCTGAAGAACTCACCGTGGATTGGGTTTGAGTCGCCGGAGGATTGTATCGGCGGGAGTGATCGAAAGCGAGAGAGAGAAAAGTGACAACTTTCGATATCGTTTAGTATTTATACGATTGAAGCGGTTACGGTTCCATCTTCAAAAGAGCGTTTCAAAAATAAAGGTTTTTCTTTATTGGAGTATTAAATATTTCTTTTAGTAAAGTAAACTTTTTATTGCCGTTGAAAAATTCATGAAAATCGGTTGTAATAATCGAGTATTTTCAGGAAAAGTACATTTTTTTCATTATCAATACTAAGAAACTAATCCGCTCTTTCGCGCAGATATATAATACTTTTACTAAAATTCCAAATTGTTTTAACAATATAGTGAAAATATATATCTAATAGTTATATTTTCATTTTACTTTTTTCAAAAATTGTATTATTTTATATATCTCATATATTTATTAAGTTTTTATCATACATAAAATTGTGAGATATATTATGGAGGCAAGCCGACCATAATGTGTGTAGTTCAAAAATTAAAAAAAAAGACATGTAATGTTGTATTGTTAAAAAATTAAAAGAAACGTGTGAAAATGCATCGTTGAAAACTTAAAAGATATGTAAAGAGTGTATCGAATAAAGACACTTCATTTGTTAAAACAGTTCGATGATATAAAACTGCGATAAACTCAACTTTATATTAAATTTTTTCTCTATAAAATATGATGATATCAGCGAAAAAAAACTAAAAAAGTTTGCTAGTATATATATAAAAAAAAATTATGTGTCAAAATAACTCTATCTATGAAATTTTTCATAATAAAGTATATCACATAACTTGTATGTTATTTGTAAACCTTTTTATAAAGAGTAAATAATTAATATTTAATCTTAGTAGTCTTGATAAAAAATTAGTAAAAAATTAGTAAAATCTTTTTATTTTATTAAAGAAGAATTTATTATTGGTTCTTTTATTAAATCCGTAAAATAATTTTTAAATGTTATAGTACTATATAATTTGCAGTAATTCTAAATTTTCTAATATATAAATTTTATTTTCGCTTTTAAACTTTCATCAATTGCTGCTATCATTGATTTTTTTACTTAATCTATTAGCTTCAGCTCATTGTCATTTAAATGAAACCGATAATATGCTACCTTTTTCTAGTGGTACATGTGGGTACGTATATAAAATTACATGTTACATCATATCCAAAGGAACAAGGATTAAATTACTAACTTTATAGACGCAAGTGGTATTAAAATACTCTTATCAACCACAACAAAAGATTTAAGATTTAAATGTTTTTGATTTTATTATCCCACTGCAGTAAATAACAGTAGACTTTTGGAGCAGTTGGAGTTGGATTGAATCGGATGGATACATTGTCTATCTTAATCATTGACGTATGTATTAGAGTCCGTACAAACCTTGATTAATGCAAAAGTCGCCTTGTGGAAATCGCCAAATGATTATTCAAATCGTATAACACGTTTTCCAACTCCACTATAGAGTTAAAACACACAAATAATTGTCTATATATTTTAGCTTTCATCTAAGCTCACCTCTTCATCCGAAACACATCAGAACGAAACAAAAACAATGTCAACCTTCCATTACTTTCTCTATCTTTTGCCTATCTTCTTACTTTCCTTTTTCATCATATCAAAAAAACTCAAACCCTCGAAATGGAAACTTCCTCCAGGCCCCAAGACGCTTCCCATCATCGGAAACTTGCACAACCTCAAAGGCCTGCCTCACGCGTGTTTTCGAAACCTCTCCCAAACGTACGGTCCGGTGATGCTTCTCCGCTTCGGATTCGTCCCCGTGGTCGTGATCTCATCGAGAGAAGGAGCAGAGGAAGCTCTCAAGACCCAAGATCTCGAGTGTTGCAGCCGACCAGAGACGGTCGCGACAAGAATGATCTCTTACAACTTCAAAGACATAGGGTTCGCTCCTTACGGCGAGGAATGGAAAGCGTTGAGGAAGCTCGTGGTTGTGGAGCTTTTGAACATGAAGAAGTTTCAGTCTTTTAGTTACATAAGAGAAGAAGAGAATAACTTGTTGGTCAAGAAACTAACGGAATCTGCTCTGACGCACTCCCCTGTGAATTTGAAGAAGACCCTTTTCACGCTTGTTGCTAGTATTGTCTGTAGGCTCGCATTCGGGATAGATATTCACAAGTGCGAGTTTGTGGACGAGGACAACGTTGCTGATCTTGTTCACAAGTTTGAGTTGGTCGTGGATGGTATTGCTTTCTCTGACTTTTTTCCTCGAGTTGGTTGGCTTATCGACCGAGTTTCAGGACAGAACAAGACACTGAACAATGTTTTCTCGGAGCTAGACACTTTCTTCCAGAACATTCTTGATGATCATCTTAAGCCTGGAAGAACCGTGCCAGAGAACCCTGATGTTGTTGATGCGATGGTTGATCTGATGAAGAAGCAAGAGAAAGATGGTGACTCTTTCAAGCTCACCACAGATCATTTCAAAGGAATCATCTCGGTAAGTCTTTTTCGGACTTTTAAATTCTCTCCGGACTCCTAAACCTTAAATTCTAAACCATATTCATAAGGTTTGAAATAGTTAATAAATTAGTTAAAATATTTTCCTGATCAACTTAAGAGTCAAATAATTTATACACCCTTTGTTTCAAGTAAATATTTGTTTGAGTTTTTATACATAATTAAAGACATTAAATTTTGATTATAAATAAATTGTTTTGTGATTTTACTATTTCTTACAATTTTTAACTAATCAAAATTTGATAAACACAATTAATTTTAAAAAGTTTATACTTAATCATCATTACCTAAAAAATATTTTTTAAAAACATGAGTTATTTTGAAACGTTATTGTTTTTATTTTACTATATGTAGGACCGGTTCTGCTTGAAAACATTTGAACTTAACATGTCTCCGTTTTGTGTTAGGACATATTTCTTGCGGGAGTAAACACAAGCGTTATCACACTGATCTGGGCCATGACTGAGCTGATCAGAAACCCTAAAGTGATGGAGAAAGTTCAAGACGAGATTAGGACAACACTTGGGGACAAGAAGAAGAGTCTAACAGCAGATGATCTAAACCACCTTGACTACTTCAAACTCGTGGTCAAGGAGACATTCAGGTTACATCCAGCAGCTCCTCTCTTACTCCCAAGAGAGACAATGTCTCGAGTCAAGATCCAAGGCTACGATATCCCCAAGAAATCCCAAATGATGATCAACATTTACTCGATAGCGCGCGATCCAAAACTCTGGACAAACCCTGATGAGTTTAACCCTGACAGGTTTCTCGAGAGTTCTATGGATTATAGGGGACTAAACTTTGAGCTTTTACCGTTTGGTTCTGGCCGGAGAATTTGTCCAGGGATGAATATGGGAATCGCCACGGTGGAGTTGGGACTGTTGAATTTGCTTTACTTCTTTAACTGGGGGTTGCCTGAAGGGAAGACTGTGAAAGACATCGACTTGGAAGAAACTGGTTCGATCATTATCAGCAAGAAAACAACTCTTGAGCTTGTTCCACTTCTTCATAACTTCAACAAATAGTCAATCCGTTTGCCCAAAAAAAATGTCAATGAGTTATATGTATATGTTCTCATCTTCTTTTCTTTTTTTACTGGTTGTGTTGTTTGGATTTTTGTTCATTTTGTATAATAGGTTAAGCAAATTAAATAGAACTAAATCTTGTATGTATGGAATTAGATATGTCAACTAGGACCGTTTTGTAGCTTGAATCCACTCGGCTCTATAAATTATTTAATTTATGTTTGGTTATATAAATCCAAAAAATTGAAAATTTTCGAAGTAAAAATCTGATATTTTAGAATTAAGCTTGTCTAGGTCAAAACCAGCTCGAAAAATCCAAAAGTTAGCCATTGGAGCAATTTTTAAACATTCAATTTTATTACAGTTGGTTTAAACCCATTATATCGATCATAGAAAACAAAATGAAAGATGAAATATAAAAAAAACTAATGACTTTTTCCATATTAACTAACATACCATGTCAATTTTATATGAGTCTTGATAACTGCATAGCCTAGAATCAACTAGTGTGATTGGAAAATATAAGATAAATAAAAAGAAAAAAAAGAGCGAAAACAAGAGGAAAAATAAAAGTGAGAGAGAAAGTAAACCAGAGTAAATATATTTACTCTTGTTTGAATTGGAGTAAATTTATTAGTGGGTTTTACTTTCTTGAGGAAAAATGTTTTTACCTGATTGGTAAGATTTCAGAGTAAATAGAAGTAACTGATATTTTCCCTTCAGTATTTACTCTAGAAGTGACACACCCAACATTCTACTTTCTACAGCCCTAATCTCTCAGACAATGATTATCGGTAAAACTCAAATAGAATCTTTAAGAATTTTCTTTTTTTTTTCTTTTTTTTTTCTAAAAAAGGAAAAAAAATAAAAAATAAATCAATCACGGATCAAGCATTTATCTTGGTTTCGCGAACAAGTCTAAAACTTCCCAAATACCGATCCTTATTTCGTGATTTTGGAAACTAGTTTTTAAAATTTTTGTAAATTCACTCGCCGTCAGTGGGATCCATAAACAGTTTCAAAACTTCTTTTAGAAACTAGAGATATTTATGCTTTCAGTGATTTGATTTAACTAACTACATGTTGTGTCAGCTGGCGTCAACGTTCCACCAAACGACGACTTTGGTATCATAGTCATTCTTTAATTTGAATGTGTTACGTGTTGCCCTCTAACAACATGTGTCATGAATCGTTACCAAGTTTTGTCATCATCCAAGAGAAAGTCTAATCTGACTATCTTTACATTGTTTGAAGACTTTTTGGTATAAAGTCATTCTAACTTTTGTCTTTATATTTCGCATATTTAAAACTCTGTTTCCGCCCAACCAAAAAAGCAAAACAATGACAATCTTCCTCTGTTTCTTACACTTTTTCACATTTTTTTAAAACAAAAAAAATGGAACCCAGATGTGACGCGTAAAGAGTGAACAAAAACTCAACTATTATAATATATATTAGAGTTGGTATAAACCCATTATATCATAGAAAACAAATTGAAAGATGAAATATAAAGAAAAAAACTAATGACTTTTTCCATATTAACTAACATACCATGCCAAATTTATTTGAGTCTTGATAAGTGCAGAGACTAGAATCAACAAGTGTGATTGGAAAATATAGGGTAAATAAGAGGGAAAGAAAAAAAAGTGAAAAAAAAAACGTGAGAAAAAGAGTAAACTAGAGTAAATACATTTAGGCTTTGATTGTATTGTAATTTTAGCGGATCGGATATCCGGGAAATTTTAAGGTATCCGGATCCGGATCCTTATCCGGTGGATCCATAATTTTACTATCCTTATCCGGATCTGGGGTTCTCGGATATCCGGATGTCGGATATCCTTTTAAAAATTGTAATATCCGGCGGATATCCGGATCCGAATTTGGATCCTTAAAATAAATAAAAAATAATATTAATATATAAAAAATATTAAAAATAATTTAAAAATAAATAAATTTATAATGTTTTTAATTATTTCTATGTATAATATTACAAAATCTACATAAAATTTATATATACTATTATAAAAATAAAAAATATATTAAATTAATTAATTTTTATATATAGATATTACTATTTTTGAAATAGTTATTAATAAAACTTACGGATCCGGATATCCGGACTAAAAAATTAAGGTATCCAGATCCGGATCCGGTTTATCCAACATTTTACTATCTGGATCCAGATTCGACCCCTTCAGATATCCGGACTAAAAAATTAAGGTATCCAGATCCGGATCCGGTTTATCCAACATTTTACTATCTGGATCCAGATTCGACCCCTTCAGATATCCGGATTTTCAGATCGGATCCGGATCGAATCTCGAATCGAATCCGGATCTCAGATAAAAGTCTCAGCCCTATAACTACTGACTTTTACCTTTTCAGCTAGTCACTGCTCTAATTTTTACTCTAGAACTTGTAGAAAAAATATGATTTGCGCTGAATTTTATTCTCTCCACTTTCCACATTTTTTATATTACTCTCTTTTCCACTATTTTATTTACTCCATTTTACTCTCACTTTTACCGATCATTCTCTTACTCTTGTTTGAATTGAAATAAATTTATTAGTGTGTTTTAATTTCTTTTAACAGTAACTAGAGGTAAGAGGAGGAAAAATGTTTTTACCTGATTTGGTAAGATTTCAGATTTTCCCTTCATTATTTACTCTAGAAGTGACACACCCAACATTCTACTTTATACAGCCCTAATTTCAGTGATTTGATTTAACTAACTACATGTTGTGTTAGCTGGCGTTAACGTTCCAACAAACGACGACTTTGGTATCATAGTCATTCTTTAATTTGAAGGTGTTACGTGTTGCCCTCTAACAACATGTGTCATGAATCGTTACCAAGTTTTGTCATCATCCAAGAGAAAGTATAATCATCTGATTATCTTTACATTGTTTAAGACTTTTTGGTTTAAAAGTCATTCTAACTTTTGTCTTTTATATTTCGCATATTCAAAACTCTGTTTCCGCTCAACCAAAAAGCAAAAACAATGACAATCTTCCTCTGTTTCCTCTCTTTCTTACTCTGTTTCATTCCGTTACTCATTCTAGAATAAGTCAGTCAAACGACCGAAACGAGAGCTTCTTCCACAGCTTCAACAAAATGTTCCATTTATTTTTCGGGACCTTCCCCAAAAGTACGGGCCAGTGATGCTTATCACTTTTGGAATAGACATCGTCGTGATCTCATCTAAAGAAGCAGCAGGGGAGTATCTTGAACGTTGCGACCCACCAGAGACTGTCGCGTCTTCTGGTGAAGAATGGGAAACTTCAAAGTACATCGCTCTGATCAAACTCTTTAACACGAAGAATCAGTCTTTTAGGTTTATAAAAGAGGAGGAGAATGACTTGTTGGTCAAGAAACTCTCTGAATACGCTTCGAGACTATCTCCGGTGAATCTTACGAAGACCCTTTTCACGTTAGTCTCTAATTCGGGAGAAATCTCGGAGAGTGCAAGTTTATCGATGATGACAGCATCGGGGAACTTGTGAAGAGGTTTGATATGTTCACAGAGTATTGTTCCTTCCCTGAAATGCTCCCTTATGGATTTGGTCGGCTCATTGACCGGATGTTTGGTCCGAGCAAGAGAACGAAAAAGGCGTTTGCGGAACTCAGCACTTTCTTTCAGAGCGTCTCGAGTCTGGAGGAATGGTATTAGAGAACCAGGATATCATCAACCTGATGATCGATATGGTGAAGGAGCAAGAGGAAGACATAGATTCATTCAACCTCACTAATGAATATCTGAAAACAATCATCACGGTAAGTTCTAATTTATAGTTAAACCTGTACTGTTAATTCCCACAGTAGTCACATCTTTGAATATATGTTGTGAATAAACAACAAACTCGAACTAACTTTGAAGAGAGCAGAAAAACTTAAGAGCAATACGAAATGAGGCAAACATCAGTTTAGGGGGTTTTGTATTGATTATGTAAATTAATAAATTTACGTTAAAGAATCGTATTCATAGTAGCTTCAAAACCACCCGATTTCTTTTTCCATTTAGAAAACATTCTTATTATAGTAGTCTTCAGCCCTTTTTATTAGTGCAAAGAGATTTAAGACATTTCCAGAATTAACACTATGTTACTTAACTTGTATGCGTTTGTGTCAGGACATGTTTCTTGCGCAAGTAAATACAAGTGTCACCACTTTGGTCAGAGCTTATCAGAAACCCAAGAGTTATGAAGCAAGTGCAAGACGAGATTAGGACAAAACTTGGGGACAAGAAGGAGAGGGTTACAGAAGATGATCTAGACCAGCTTCATTGCTTAAAGCTCGTGGTTAAAGAGACATTCAGATTACACCCAACCATTCCACTTTTGCCTCCAGGTGGCCAATGGTCTGGAGACAAGATCCAAGGCTATGATATCCCCAAGAAAGCACTGATCATAATCAATGTCCATGGGATCGCACGCGATCCAAAAGTTGGGACTGTTGAACCTCCTCTACTTCTTCGACTGGGAATTGCCAGAGGGTAAAAGGGTCAAGGACATTGACTTGGATGAAACTGGAATTATCACTCTCAGCAAAAGAACAGCTCTGGAACTCGTTCCAGTTCTTCATCGCTGAATCTCAATGAGAGAAAAATAATAAGAGAGAAAGAATGTTTCCTTGATTCAGCTTCTTGTGTTTGTTTTTTCTTTTTCAAATAGTGGTGAGACATTGTTACATTCTATAAGTTTTTATCTAACTAATGATACATCAATCAATAATAGTCTCTGTAATAGTTGTTCCCCTGGTAACGTTGGTTGTTGCTCTGATGAACTTCTTCAGCAGTAATCTCAGCAGACAAAGTATTCGTCTGCATGGTTCTCCCTACAGGCTCCTTGAGATACATTTGGTCATCCAAGTACGCCGTGATGTCGGTTATGATCGTCTGTAGATTCGATGCGTCCTTTCTCGCCCTCAGTCTCGGCAGGAAATGCTCTCTGACAATGTTCACAACTTTCAAGAACTGAGATCTGTACCTCTGGTGAAGACCAAACCCTGCCATCTACACAAACAACAATATATACCATAGTTATGATTTAGCTATGTTTATTTTATTATTAAGAAAGAGTTCTTGGTACCTGGAGAAATGCGTTTAAAGCTGTTGCGGTAGCTCTGGTGGCTGAGGTTTTGTTAAGGAACCGAGCAAGCCAAGCCCATCCTTGATCAATCCCATGAATGTTAGTAACACCTCGAGTATCGTTCTGTCATTTACCAAAATAAAAGAACTCATATTTATGTGTAAAATAGCAATGTAGAAGACATATAGATGAATAAAGACTAAAAAACCTGAACAAGTGCACCGTAGAGTCTCATTGTGGAATCTAGTTGTTCATATGCGTCTGAGTCCCAAGCTGACTGAAATAAGTTACAGAGAAGATTATTAACAATGTTTTTTTAAATTTGGGTCAAAGTCATTTTAAAAGAAGATTAGTTTTACCTGTGAGTTAAGAATATGTTTTGGGACAGTGTAATTGCAAGCTTTGTGGAATTCAGCAAGAACAATATCCATTGCTTGTGGAAACTGTGTGCATCAATGGTTAGATGATGTTCAGTAACAGCAAAGAGAGTTTTAACTACAGAACCAACAACAAAATTCTAGGATCTTGTACCTGTGAGGTGACGTAAACGATGACGTAGCTGCCTGCAAAATGATCTTTAGCCGAGACTATCTGAAAGAATCAACAAATCTTAATGCCATCAGTCCTAGTTTTCTTATCACAAGAGTCTAGTCCAGCATATGAACATATCACAGAGGACAACAATCTGAGTCGATTCCAACATCTAACATAAACAGACCACATATACAGTTACCTTCTTCGCAAAAGTTGCAATACTGATGGACACCGGACAACGAGGGTCTCTGAATATTTTGACAATTTCGTTGCTTTTCTTACTGCAAAACAAAAAGCAGAAATAACTAAAGTTATAAAAGGAATGAGAATTAACAAAACATTGTAACTCTATCTGAACCTTCTTATCAAAATGCTTAAAAGAGAAATAAACCACTAGATAAAAGGAAGGAAAAAGCTGTTATTGAATGTAACAGCTGATCATACCTGACATTATCCTTTGTTCCTCTTATTTGCTTTATAGCCCTTGTAATTTGCTTCTCAAAGCTGCTAAAGTCCTACAAAGAGTAATAAAACAAATATCAGATGGCTTGTGAGCAAATGGGATGATATGATTAACAAACATAAGAAAAAGATAGATAGATACCTCATTTGGACGTGATCTTAGCGACTGGTTCGTAGCTTCTAACTCTTCGAGCTTCTTCAACCTGTGATTCTCCAATGTCAAAGCACTTTCTGCAGCTTGGATTGATTTACCTAGCATCATTAATAAAGAACAAACACACACGAAATGAGATCATGGCAACGTAGAAGACCACTGTGTATTCAGTAGAAAACAGCCTACCCCACCTTGAGCATTCGATGCAGCTGAGCTTCTCTCCCTCTCAGTCTTCTCTTCCGCAATTTTTTGTTCAGCAGCTTTGCGATCTGTTGCTTCCTTTTCAGCTGCTTCTTTAGCTGCTTTTCTCTCAGCTTCTTTCTTTGCTTCTTCAGCTCTGAGTTTTGCTTGCATCTAGAAGAAACCCAAACAGAAATAAATCAAGCAAGCTGGTTACGCTAAGGATAACAAATATAAAGTTCAACTGATAAAAACATACTTCAGCCTCGCACGAGCTTTCTCTTGACGTATTTTCTCTTCTTGACGTGCCCTTTCTCTCCTCCTGGCTTCCTCCTGAGCTTCCTCGCTCCTTATTTTTCTTTCTTCTATTTGCGATTTGATTTCATGCTCACGTTGGATTGCAGTTAGATGAGTATCGAGTGCTTCAGCACTTTAACACAGCAACAAGAAAAAACTCATTACTTTCCAAAACACTAGAAGGAAAAAACAATCGCAGCATATGAACCATAGCTTACACTTTTCGCTGGTACTGAAGGTCAAGTTTACGCTCCACTTCTTTTCTAGTTTCTTTATACTTTTCAACCCGGGCTATTGCAGAGCGAGACGTTTCAATCTCTTGCAGTATCTCCGTTTCAACAACTGATACTTGACTCCTAATATCTTCCTGTTATCAAAAGATTCAAATTATCAATCAGTTATTATATACCAATCGAAATACACACTAAACAAGTATCTATTTGCCTCACCTTAACTTCGGTTTGGTGGTCGTTGATCACCTCGTATAGTGCGCTCTCAGCCAAACCCGTCTTACTCAGCAGAAAGGACTCGGGTTCACAGCCTAACTCATCATCAGATTCATCATCACTGTATGAACAAGAACTAACGATTAAAACAGCGTGAAGAAGTCTTCCCCAAATTTGAAGCAAGCTAGCAAGGGAGAGTTGGTGGTAATCACCTCAAGTACAGATCATCGCAGGCAAAACGTGTCCCATTTGTACAGAGTTGACGATGACCTTCTTCTTCTTCTTCACTCTCTTCATCTACATCACTCTCCATCTCATCTTCTGATACACGCATTACAAATCCTCCACCTATACTTCCCATCCTTTTCAAACACGCCAATGTAACTAAAATGAGAAGCAGTTCTCTACTTTCTAACTCCTAAACTAACCAAACCCTAAACCAATGCAGAACTCAATAAAGAGCTAAAACACTGAATCAAAAGACACAGAGTATATACCGTAAGGTTGTGTGAGTGAGAGGCTGAGGAAACCTTGAAAAGACATTGAGCTTCTTTTCAACAGAATCGATTTCAGAGAGTAAGCTATTGAAGTTCCAGTTAGGCTCAGGGTCAATGCTAATCCCATCGACGCTTCTCGGACAAGGAGGCTCCAAAACAATCCCCCTGCAACACACAAAAAGAAGCCAACTTTGAAGTAGAGAGAGAATAGTAAAATCCCCAAAAAAGAATCGAAATTTGAGAAACCCAAAAGGAACCCAACTCACTGATGAGCTCAATCAAGAACACACCCACACGCATCTGAGTTTCGAAAGTTCACAATGAGATGTCGGAAACTTACATTGATGGCTCACTGGTGAAAAAGAGAATCAATTTACAGAGGAGAACGTCTCGCTTCTTCTCTGGGAGCGATAAAGTTCATGCCTTTGTTTCGAGAGAGACTCTGAATCCAAGACTTTTGCAGCGCCGCGAGCCCCAATGGGGACGAGGAAGCGTAACATCGATGCCAAACGTCGTCGTTTCAACGAAAATAAGAAAATAAGACCGGCGGTTACGAAAGACCGGTCGGTTTAAATCAGAACACTCTGATAGTTAGTTATTGCTGGGGCTTCCCCCTATCCTCCGTCTTATTTAGTATAGTTTTGAGTCTTACGCCTAAGTTTAACAAAAATGTTAAACTTGTGATTATGACAGCACACAAAAGGAGTAATTACTTGGACGTAGGTTAAACTTCAACAGTTGTTGATTACACACTTTTAAGTCTCTCTTAATTTGTGAACAAAGTGTTGCCAGATCTATAATCACTTTAGACTAAATTTATCTTGGAAATAGAATAAACCTGCGTTCCAAGTTATATATTTCGACTTTGTTTATTTATTTTGATAGTCTACTTTCTACAATGTTTTCCATGTTGCTTTTACAAAACTGTTGATTAATGAATATAATTGTGTCATATATACACCTAATGTCATGAATTTACAGTGAAATAAAAATCATTTTCCTTCAAGCTATATATTGACATTTCTTCAGTTTGATATGTACAATTCAAAATGTGGTTCAGTCTTTTGATTATGATCATAAATA